>APFE031631670.1:178526-200867 GCA_000404065.3 Pinus taeda
TTTTAGGAGACAAAGAAAGCAACAACAAATAATGACTTGACACTACCACTTCATCATGTAGTCTATGTCATCAATTGTCATGTCATGTCTTTTCACGAGTCATCATTTGCCACATAATTTATGTATTATGTAATTTCGATATGTGAGAAATGTAATGTAAAGTGGAAGTCCAAATTTCATCTATAGAATGTGAAAAATCATAAAGGAGTCAAAAGGTAATATGGAATTCAAAGAGTCATGAGGTAGTCCAAGAGTCACACCATTTGTTATATATACCCCCTCACAATTCATGCAAAGGAATTTTCACCTTGGCTCCTCCTACTAGGCATTAGAGAGGAATATAGTTCTTTTAGAGGAGCAAGTTGTTGCTCTAACTCTCCATTATTGGAGCTAGTGGTGTTTATTGTCTTGATGTATCTTGGAACTTTTTCTTAATTTTGAAGCTCCTTGAGCCAACACACTTTCATGTGTATGTTGTAAATATTATAAGGCTATTCGTTGAATGTTTGTAATGTATGTTGTTTTCATTTGTACTAAGGAAATTGAACTATTTCAGTGGCTTTAATACATACCTTATTGAAGGTGTGTTGTATGTGTTTTAACAATTGTTGCTTCTGTGTGAACTATTTCACTAGTTGTCCAACGATTCAATCATATGTATGTGCTTGTGTGTCTTTACTATATTAGTATTGTTTCTTTTCTTTTAAAGGTTCATTTTTCTCTACCATTTCGATAGAAGAACCTTGATACATTTTGTAGTTGAATATTTCAAAAGGATTACTCACTTGTTGATCCAAAGTACCTATATGTTACTCTCTTTTGTTGAACATTGTAGCCAAGCAAAATCTCTGAGAATATACGACAACCAAGCCTTATTTTTAGAAGGAATCCTACACCAAATGGTGTGAATTCTAATTTGGACTTTTCATTAGGGAGACCCCCTTGGTTTAAGAATTTCCAGCACCGTCAATAGGTAATAAAGTAGAAATCAACGAATATTTTAAGATAGAAATAGGTTTTTTAAATATTTTCTTTTGGTTCCTCAAAACATAATTGTCCCTATTGTGTTTTCAGTAATTTCATCAAGATAATATGACATAAAATATGATAAACAAGAAATTTCTCCCAAATTGTGATCCAAATCAATGTGAGTGTTTGTAGGAATATGATTTTCAATATAATACATCTAAATACATTAAAAAACCAAGGATCTATCACCCAAGTTGATTTACACATCGCGTTGCAACAAACACTACAATATTTATATGTAAAAAAAATTATTTACTTATCTACTTATTTATTTTATTTTCTATACTATCCTACTCTACTTTGAAAAGTGAAATATCCTTGAGTATACAATTACTTCCAATGGATCCATTTTCGAAACAAGGCCTCAAGTAGGTACATACCTGTTGTGCCCTACAACAACCCCCCATTTCATATCATTAAAATTCCAAAACTATAATGTGAAATGGGTCCCTTTTTTTAAATTTTTGTTTCAAATTGGTATCAATTCAAACTTCTATTTCACAAAAGGCTGTTTCAATAAAAACAATCAAAAAACCCCAATATAAAACGATTTATCTTTATCATTGCGATAAAGCGATCGCAAGATCGCATATCGCAATGACAAAGAAAACACAATGTAAGGGACATGTTAGTTTTCGCCGATGCGAAATCGCTATCGGATATCGGCAAAGCATAAAGTAACATGAGTAATGATCCTTGCTGCAATGCGATGCGAAATCGGCAATCGGCAATCGGTAATCGGCGATAACATCTAAAACACAATTAAGCTTCCCCTCGTCCAATGCGATGCGATATCGCTATCGGCGATCAGTGACTCACCATGCCCTCATCCTAAACGGCCCTACCAAGCTATGCCCGACGCGATGCGATATCGGATATCGGCGATCGGGAATTCCAAGCAAGACCAATCTAATGACTTAGCATTTCCCCGATGCCCGATTTCGCAAAAGGTAAATGGCACAGTTCTCAAAGTAACAGTCATAAAGGCAGTTTGATATGATTTATTCGTAATTAAGGCGATATCCTTTGAAAAAGCCGCTCATCCGTGTTCAAACCGCCAAATCACCCTAAGCATGCTTCAAATAAATCATTTATCCATTAATCGAAGCAATTGTCATTAATGAGACTGACAGGCCGTAACGACCATTTAATAAGAAAAGCAGGCTTGAAGCCTATCCACGTATTTGCTCCTAAGGCCACCTTAAGTCGATTAATTACCATGAATGCGCCAAGATATATATATTTCATTCTATTCGATTCGTGATATTGTTGCATGTGTTACGCTTATCTTTCACTCTGCGCAGAATTCTTCCATAGAAACAGAAGAAGCTGGAATGGGAAAGAAATCCAAGAAGACTACAATGCCTACTGCTCCACCAGCCGCAGGGCTAGCTGTCACTGATCCAACTGGGAAGAACAAAGGACTGATATCAGATACAACATGCTTAGGACTCCCCAGGACCACTTGGCAAGGGACTTATAATTTGATTGAGGCAGAAGGGCCAATGGTGACCGAAGTGGAGATTTTATGCGATAACACCAGCAAATTTGATGCCAATTTAAAATACTTGGCTGACTCCTTCCTACACAGAATAGCCGCTCGGGAGCAGGTTCTTCCTTACACAGATGTGGTAAGATGGGCACTCCAAGAGCTCCCAATTATTAACAGACTGTTTGAAACTACGGATGGGAGGGTTTTCGGTTCGTTTCGAGCCGAAGACCTAAGGCTAATGTATCACCTGCCGCGAGAAGAGAAGAAATATAATGCTGCATTTTTGGAGAAGTTTCGAGCAGAGAACGAGACCGAGTCTGAACCAATTCGAGGTTGGAGACAGAATCCAGCAAAACACAAGCATGAAGCCTCGGGTAAGTACTCAGTTGATTCCCTGTGTTCTCCTTACTGTTATGCTGGAATTATGATGTGTAGGCTATGGGGATTGCATGACTCTGCCAATATCACCATAGAAATGGTTCCCCTAATAGAGGCAGCATGTAGTGGAGAAATCATGGATTGGGCGATCATATTATTCGACAAGTTATCCAAAGCCATTCTTGACTTTAGGTCTGACTATCGTGTCACAGAGAGGGTTATTCCGCCATTCTATTATAGTGCATATATTATGGATGTGTTGTGTTTTAATTCTGAGTTTCCTGTGCTGGGATGGAAGTGGACGTCGCAAGACCCCACACCCATTCACATATGTCATCGAAAACTATGGAAGACTAGTTATAAGCACCATCTGTACCAAATCTGCAACGGTTTTATGTTACCAATTCATTATTCAATTTTTAATAAGCCTGCCCCAAAAATTTCTGAGCAAGCAGCGGTAGATTTGACTGCAGTAGCAAGTTGGTTTGGGGAGGAGAAATTCAACTATATCAGAGTTTTTGGCAGTCAGGCTAAGCCACATGTGCTACCATTTTACATCCCCGATAAGCTACTTGCCAGGGAGGTAGCTTATCAAATCAGCGCTGAAGGGGTTACCCAAACCCTGAAAAGAGCCAAAAAACATGTTTGGCCTTCTTTTCCATTGCGAATTGGAGTATATACCCTGCATGATATCAAGCATGCAGAGAAGGAAGCCGGGAAAATGAATTTGCTCACTCTGGCTACTCTGCCAAGGAGGCAGTATGATCCAAGAAAGATCGCTTACAATGCCCTCGACCAGGCCAAATTGGCCAAGGTCGAGCACAAAGAAGACAAATTCGAAGATTTGTTCGCATCAGCCGAATCACTGTATCAAGTCAAGTCGCTTGCCCAAAATGTTTATAATGATGAAGGGCTAGTTGAGTTTAACAGAATCAGAGAATAGAGGTTGCAAACTCTGCCTCTAGACCTGTTAGCAACTGTACCAACAACAACCAGGTCAAGCGAGTCTGAGCAACGATATAATACACCACCTCCTACTACATTAAACCAGCAGGAGGAAACGCATAGCCAAAGGCAGGAGGTGACTCAGGAAAATGTACAGCGACAAGAAGAAACCCAAGCAAAGACTCAAGAAGAGAGCAGCTCTATGAATAACAATGATACATTAGTTGATCCGAATTTGCTCCAGCAATGGAAGCAATTCAGCACAATTATTAATAACCCAGAGTGCTCGAAAGGTGAAAGAAGGTGATACACAGGAAGCGACATCGAAACCAGTTTCAGGTGAAACCAGCGGCCTACCCAAAACAAACGAACTAGAGATAATTCCTAAAGATCCAACGGGAGAGATCGTTTTGCAAATTGAAGAGATTCCCCCTTTAGATGTATTTCACAGCCCTAAACATAAAGCCGTCGTAAAGCGACAGAGGAAAAGGAGAAGAACTGATCAACCTTCCCCATTCCCTGAATTAACAGTAACGGGCAATGTTTTATGGAAAGAGGAATTCAACCCCTCCGATGACTTAACCAAGCTATCACAGTTCACTGGAGCATATTCTGCGGCGACTATTGATAAAGCATCAGAGGTGAGCAATCTATTAAAAGCCAAGGATTAGGATATCTCTTCACTACAGGCGAGACTATCAAAAGTTCAGCAGAGGGTAGAGCATGCGGAGAAAGAATTGCTAGTGCAGCAATAGAACAATAATCAGCTGACAAAGCAATTGCAAGAGAAAAAGCAGAGAATTGATGAAGGCGTGATACAAAGGCAAAAGGAGCTATCAGTGGCACTGGAGCAACTAAGAATATCAACTGAGGGGACAATTAAAGCGAAAGATGAACAAATCACTCAATTGACCACTCAAATTGAGCAAACGAAAAATCTCCCTCAGATAGATGAGTTCAAGGCAGAAGCGCTCCAGCTAAATAAGGGATTGATTAATCAAGTTAAGCTATTATGTCAACACATTATACGAGCGGAACCATTGTGCGAATTGTCAGCATCTATAAGCGAAAAGGTAGACAAAGCAAGGGCTGACTTGGATCAGGCTGAAGAAACACTAACAAACTTTATAGAATGGCAGGATTCAGATGTAGGCCGAGCAGCTAATCTACCAAGAATTCTAGAATCGCACAAGGAGATATTGTTCACAGAATGGCAATCACAATTGATGAAAGCAGAAAGAGTGACTTCCAGATGCAAGACAATCAGTGGAAATTTGGTTGAATTAGTGAATAATACATTGTATTTATCTAACGTATTTTCCCAATGCACTCCAGGTCAATTAACAACAGCAAATATACTAGAGCACTCATGCTACCCGGAGCTGGAGAAAAGCGCAAGATTGATCGCTGGAATCAATAGTCTGACATGGGATGCTTATTGGTTCTTCTTAATCAAACCATACAGCCAAAGAGCCGTCTTGAAGTGCCTAACCGATGTTGTAGGTTACATTATACCCGACATCCAGGATGCTACCTTCGCCACCCAATTCAGTTTACACCTCAACAAACCACCAGAAGTAGAACCAATGCTCGCGATAAGCCATCTAAGGTTTAAATGCAAACAACCTGAGGCATGACTCATTTCACCAATTGCCAGATCGCCCCTGAAAAATAAACCGCATTTACTAATACCAATTTAGTAGGATTTTGTTTCATAGATCTTTTTAGCTTAGTAGTATTTATAGACCCTTTCATGCATTTAGAGAGGGTCGTAAAAGTTTTGTATATGACTTAAACCCTGAAGCTGCACTATTGTACTTCAGGGATATTATTTTATGAAACTTGACCAATTATTCCAAATTTGATGAGGAAGGCTTTTATGCAAATGTGCACTATTTTCATTGTTTGAAAGCATTTCTGTCTTGAAGAAGGAATTTTGAATAGCGATTGATATTTCAGATCGATCTACAGCTCACATGGTACTATTATCTGCGTCTATATTCTTTTTCGTTATATGAATTGTTATTGAAATCGCTCTTGCTATTATCGCTTATATATATGTGTGTTTTTCACAGCATTCCTTATACATTCCACTATTGGTTGTTTATCGCATGCTTTCCTTTCAGACGTATATATGTATCGATGATATGAACAGTGAATGTAGTAATTCGTATTTATCGCTTCATTGTGACTATTCATGTGAAGTAATCTTTGAATGATTGAACATCTCTTATTTATTTTATAGAGTCATATATATGCCTGATAAATAGATAAAGATTATTTAACGCTACATTCTGAATGAATAAGTTGTTCCCGGGATTAGTATTAGTTTTCCTATTTTTGTCAATAGAGTAAGTTCTTCGCCTATCATTTAAGCAATTTATTCATCACCCATCCATCCCTTTTATTTCATTATCGGGAAACTGGTGCCGTTACCTCCAGTCGGAGCCACCATACCAAACGGAAAAGGAGCTGCTTTCAAGGTCCGGACCGGGTGGTTATCCCCGATGTTGTGGCAACGATTTTCGAGGCCTCAACAATACCCAAATTTGAAAAATGAATTTTAATAAATACCAATGTAAGAGATACCAACTTCCCTTAAAAGGATAGTGTCAACAATTGTTGAAGTGTAGAGTGATGATGCAAACAAATGACGGAGTGAAACCAAGCTTCAGTATAGAATTTTATTTCTTGATTTTCCATAGCTTTCATATCATGAAATTCTTAAGAAAAATTGAGTTTTCAATGTCTTGTTAATTGCATCAACTTGTTGATACAGACTAGAAGAAACCTCAGTTTTTTCCATAGCTTCTGCAATTTTTAGATTTGAAACCTTCCCAAACCTAGTATAATTTTCTTGTAGTGGTGTAGGTGATACAGAATGGGTGGTAAGGGTGGGTAAAATTTTTAGTTCAGCAATGTAATCATGTTGCGATAATTTATTATTATGAGAGTCTGGAATGGATTGAGGATAAAATTGTGCAGGGCATGGAGGATTTTTATGATTGGGTTGTTTGGTTGATCTTGAAATGTAATAAAGATGTTGTTGAATATTTTGTGAAGAGTATGGATGATATGTTTTTGCTGCAATATGAGGGAAAGTAGCCATGTAATCATAATATGGGTCATGCCAAGCTTGTGAGCAAGGTTGGTGGTGTAGTGCCCACTTTAGTTGACTCACAGTGATATAACACTAACATTTATTTAGCCATAAGGCCCACACATTATTCTTTGAAGACCTCAGGTTGAGGATCTAGGCACATGACACTATTATTAGTTATTGAGATATTCATGGTTGTGATGTTTATGTATGCTTTCCATTGATATTATGATAGCATGAATGGTTATGTATCTTATCTATCGGTATTATGATGATTGTAACATTAAATAGCTAAGTTTGGTCTCTATTTGAATTTATGATGATGAGGGCAGTAAAGGATATGTATGCTCTCTATTAAAAGCATGATGATGATAAATTTGATGGATAGGTATATTTCTATTGATGTTACGATGTTGATAGCTTAATGAATATGTATGTTTCCATTGATGTTTAATGAATATGTATGTTTCCATTGATATTTATTGGAAACCCCATGAGATACCAAAATCAAAATGGGAAGTTACATCAATGGACTTCATTGTGATACCTTTTGAAATCTTAGAAAGGAAAGGGCAGGTGGCATATAGGCTTGCCTTGCCTCCATATTTAACGTGTATGCATGATGTGTTTCATGTTTCTGTTTTCAATGCGTCATTATATTTCAAAATCCTTCGCATATCATTGACTTTGGTCATTTCAAGTTTCGGGTGAGGGAATAGTGATGGCTGAACCAATTCACATACTCGATCAATGAACTTTGTAGCTTAGACGACTATTAGTGGACCAGGTTAAGGTCTAGTGGGCCAACTATAGTCCCAATTGAGCTACTTTGGAGGACACAAAAGAGATGTGTCACCATTTTCCTTACCTATTCCAAGGACTTCGAGATGAAGTCCATTATTTAGAGGGAGTGTATGTAGTGCCCCGCTCTAGTTGACTAGCAATGATATGTCATTAGCATTTATTTAGCTCTAAGGTCCACACTTTATTCTTTGAGGACCTCAGGTTGAGGATTCGGACATATGACTCTATTATTAGTGGTTGTGATATTAATAGTTGTGATGTTTATGTATGTTCTCCATTGACATTATGATGAAGATAGCATTAATGGTTATGTATGTATCTATTGGTATTATGATGATTGTAGCATTTATGGTTATGAATGTTCTCTATTGATAGTATGATGATTGTAGCATAAATGGTTATGCTTGGTCTCTATTGAATTTATGATGATGATAGCAGTAAAGGATATGTATGCTCTTTACTGATATAATGATGATGATAGCTTTGATGGATAGGTATATTTCCATTGATGTTATGATGATGATAGCCATGATGGATGTGCCCCCATGTTACCTACTTGCATTACTTCTGGTTCACAATGAGCAATGATGCGAATGACTAGGTGATGTTAATGAGTCTAGTATGACAATGACTAATACTAAGAAACCTTGTTACTGATGATTATTGAGTATGGCAGGAAACCATCAGAGGCACTCGAATATGACGAGTTGATGACACCTGGTTTGATAAAAATTTATATTATTTTATCTTTGAAATTCTAAGTCGATTTTGGAACCTGCTATATATGTTTATCTATATTTTGATGATATGTTAATGGTTGCAGGCACATATTAGTTTCTTGACCAAATAACTCATATATGGGTAATGGGGTTGTACAAGTGGATGGAACTACATGGGAGGGGTGGGACAGTGTCCCTGATCTCACCCACTAACACTTCCATCGTGACTTGGGCTAGAAAGGTTGAAACACCTTTGACTTGAAGATCACGATGTCATGAGGACAAGTCCTAAAGTTGGTTCGCTCATGAGGATTTTATTGGGGGGCGTGCATCAAGGCGGATTCCTTGATCTCTGACACCATTAGTCTCACTATAGTGGGAAACATAAGAGATTATAGTGGTCTCTATTGTTGCACCTATACTTCGCCCTCATAGTCACTGAATGCTTGAAGGGCAACTGGCGTGGCACCCTTGGAACTTCAAGGGAATTTCTTAAAGGGCACGACCAACTTGGCACCCTTGGCATCACAAATAAATTGTTAGGCATGGCACCCTTGGAACTTCAAGGGATGTTCTTGAAGGGCACGACCAAACTTGGCAGCCTTGGCATCACAAATAAATTGTTAGGCGTGGCACCCTTGGAACTTCAAGGGAAGTTCTTGAAGGGCACGACCAAACCTGGCACCCTTGGAACCATTAAAAATAAATAAATTCATAAATATAATCAAGAAATGAAAACTAGGTAAATTTACATCAAGGGTAAATGATGTTAGAAACCGAGGTAACTAAATCAAGAATAAAACTTGGGTTAAGAGGATCATGGGAAGAAATAAATAGTTTATCTTAAAAACTCTACCCTCCCCATGTTGGAATATTAGGTAGATTATGTAGTTTAATTAGGTAAAAATGGGAAAGAGAGACATAAATGTAAGGATAAAGATTAATCCTAAACTAGTTAAACCTAATTAAGAGAACAGGAAGGTGAATTAAAATAAGATTAATAAATTAAATTTTAGAGGAATGTAGAGAACTTCCATGTGGCAAGAATATCCATCTAAGAGATAACTTGAGTTAACTTAGGAAATAAATAGGGGATCAAATCTTGAACTCATTAATTGAATTTAGTAATGAACACAAATTAAGGAGTAATAAGGGGGATCAAGAGGCAACTAGGAGAAGAAATAGGAATCTTGTTGAGGTGAGGAAAAAATTAGTTTTAAATTAAAATTTAAGTAAAAAAAAATTGGAGATCCTTGATGAGAGAGTGACACATGGATTGGTGAATAATCAAACAATTGAATTATAAAAAATTAATTAATTATGCATGACATGCCAAGTGTCACCTATGAGGACTCCTATAAAAGAAGGGGCAAGCCATGGGAGAAAGGACTTTTTTAGGGGGAGGGGAACCCAACTGTTGGATGGATGAGACTATGTTAATGCAGTGATTATGAAACCATAGTGAGTTTGGTGAGGTAGAGGATTTTAGAGAGGGGACTCTTGAGCCAAGAAGTGCTCTCGTCTACCAACTATTGCATTCCTCCATTGTACAATCCCATTGCAGCTCGGGGGTCTGTAGGGAAGAAGAGTACCCAAGGAGTAGGTTGGGAGGTTAACCGGTGGGTCATTGCATTCGGATAAAGTACGTCATCATTCACTCTTAGAGGTGACTGACAACAAGGGAAGACAAGTAAAGGAAAATCAATTGGAGTCTCGTCTTCTGGTGAACGGTTCATATGTGTTGCAATATTATTTTGTATGATTTCTTTATGGCCTTAGTTAAATATATGTAAATTTTATGATATGCTCAGTGAAATAAAATTTAGGGAGGTGTTAGATAGTGCTGGATAAATTTGAATTCTCAATGTGTTTCTCTTCTAGTTGTATTTTGTTGTGATTTATCTTACAAAAAAAAATAATAGTATGGATGAACTGACTTTAAGTAATGAACACAAATTAAGGAATAAAAAGGGGGGATAAAGAGGCAACTAGGAGAAGAAATAGGAATCTTGATTGAGGTGAGGAAAATATTAGTTTAAATAAAAATTTAAGTAAATAATTTTGGGAGACCCTTGATGAGAGAGTGCCACATGGGTGGGTGAATAATAAAGCTATTGAATTATAAAAAATAATTAATTATGCATGACATGCCAAGTGTCACCTATGAGGACTCCTATAAACAAGGGGCAAGCCATGGGAGAAGGGACTTTTGGGAACCCTATTGTTGTATGGATGAGATGATGTCAGAGCAGTGATTACGAAACTATAGTGAGTTTGGTGAGGTAGAGGATTTTTAGAGAGGGGACTCTTGAGCCAAGGAGTGCTCTCCTCTACCAGCTAGTGCATTCCTCCATTATACAACCCCTTTGCATCTCGAGGGTCTGCGAGGAAGAAGAGTACCCAAGGAGTAGGCTAGGAGGTTAACCGGTGGGTCTTCGCATTTGGATCAAGTATGTCATCATTCACTCGCAGAGGTGACCGATAACAAGGGAATATTAGTAACAGCAAAGCAAGCAGAGTCTCACCTTCTGGTGAATGGTAAATATGTGTTTCTATACTATTTGATCTTAGTTAAATGTATGTAAATGTTATGATATGTTTCTTGAAATGAATTTCAGGAATGTCTTAGACAGTACTGAATAATTTGAATTTCCAATGTGTTTCTCTTCTAGTTGTATTTTGCTGTGATTTATTAATATATATATATATAGTATGGATGTGGTCCTTACAGGTGGGGGTTATACTGATGTTGGAATGGTTGCCCTGGTGTAGGAGTATTCCATGATGGATTATGCAAGTAAGAAAACTGATAGATAATGTTTTGAACCATACATTTAAGCAATGGTTTCCATGGTTGTGATCTTGTTGCAACTTGTTGATCTCTTTGATATGCTACTTCCATCCCATGTAAGGAAGAGAAACTATCCATGGGATGTTTCTTTCGGCACTAAGGGAAGAACACTTCTTCAAATTCTTCCTATTTTTCTTAACCTACAAAATATCCAATTGTGAATTTAGAGAGATAATAATATCAGTTTAAAATTTCAAATAAATTTCTTATTTATGCTCCTATAACTTCTGTTCTTGCAGTAGATTTCAAAGAGAGGGAATTTCTTTATAACTCTTATCGGCCCTAAATTTTCTTCTTGAATACCTTATACATAATTCACAAACATCATCATATGATATCTAAAAAACATCACCTATTCCCATCAGATTTAAGAGTTCTAAAAATTCATATTTGATTCCTTTAAGTAGTAGTGTTTTCAAAGTCTCTTTTCTCAATTGTTTATGTTTTGATTTTTCAATATTGTACTGAAATCGCTCCACATAGTCCTCCAAAAATTCATATTCCTCTTTTGTCAGACTAGAGATATCTTCATTGGCCTTGTAATAGTCTGGGTACTTCTTCAAAGATACATTCTTCATATATTTCCACATTGGAATGCAAATCCTACCAAGGCTCATGAACCATCAAAGAGTTACTCCTTTTAGATAAGAGGAAACACTTTAAACATTTGAGCATTAGTACAATAATCATATCCTCGACAAATTACTTCAAACTCAAATAAATATGTATCTGGGTCTTCATTTTCCAAAGCATGAAAATTTGGTAGAGAATATGGGGGAATGATGTGCATTTGTGTCTCTCCTCTTGAATCTCTGATAGAGAATTCAAAAATATCAACGTGTGCCATTTATTCCCAAAATATAAGATGTTCTTCATTTTCTACTTTGAGGCTCCTCCTTCAAATGTTTTGTCTAACTGGTTCGTGGAATAGGTGGTGCTTACAACACCACTTAAGTGAAATGATAACATTTATTTTTCAAGTTTCTACCTCTAATATTCCTAATTTTATTCATGCATGGTCTATGGCCTAAAACTACCTACAGAGGGAAAACGTCACCACAAGTTATCTAGGGTGTGTACACAGGTTCTTATCTCCCGTATTTAATATCCAACGCTCTCGGAGTCAAGTGTGCATCTACAACCAAATATTAGAGTGGTAGTGCTATTTAACTGCCTCTTAGCCAATGACACCAAAATATTGGGGAAATTAATTTCTTAATAAAAAACAAATAATCAACTAGACAATAACTATCAACCTAAGGAGCATCCTTTTATTTCAAGTAAATCATAAAAATATATGCAAGAAACCATCAAAGTTAATATTTGTTTTATATGGGTTTTCCTATTATATTCTACCAATCACATCTGATTGCCAATTTATGCACCTTTTCAAAGCAATCTACTTATCGTATTCATTTTTTAACTATGAAATCAAATATACTCCTAGAAAATAAGAATTACAAAGTGAAAATATAAAACAAGAAAATAAAGTATGTTATGCCTCTAGTTAAATCAAACATACAGAAATGTGAATTTGTTGATGGTGTTGGACCCACCAATTTCGTCAAACACATGGTAGACAATTAAACTACAGGTCATGAATGTGTATATGAGGGTAAATATATGTACTTTAGCTGATAATCACCAAGAAGGTATAATGCCCTCTCAAGTACCTGCAACAACACTTTTTAGGCCATGCATTCATCAACCATTCATTAATTTATCAAACATGACAAGGGAAATAGCTAGAACATATCTTAAATCATGCTTATAACTAGCCTATAACAAGGATATTAACCATGAAAGAATAACTATCAAATACACATAGCAACCGATACAAATACTCATGAATCACAATAGGAAAATAACTCTTATTAACATATGCAAAATCCAACCAAGTTAGGGACTTCCACATACCACTCGACCATAGATTGAGCTGAACCAAATATTTATTTTAGAAAATCACCCCCATGCAATATTCCAAGAATGAATGTGGGATCTCATGGGATAAACCAAGACATAAACAACCAAGGGAATATAGAGGTTAAACCACCTCCACCCTCAAACTACCATGATCTCAGAAAAATTGTAATGAAGTATGTTATAATCTTAGAGACAACCCTTGGTTGAGTAGAGGTCAATGCCTAAGACATCTATTTAGAACGATAACAAGCTTTATTTGTTGACCCATTGTGAAAATTCAGAAGTATTTTTACAGGTAATAATAATGAAATCTTCTTGGAATAAGAACACCTTTCAAAGTGGCCTCACTGACAATGAATTTGATTTTAATTTGTAGTAAAGTGATGAAAGAGATGATGGAAATTCTTGAGCAAAAGGATACTTATTATAGAATCTCTTACTTTAAAATTTAGTAGAAATATGGAAGACAGAGGAATGAAAATATAGAAAAGAGGAGTGCATATTAAGGTTACTTAACTTCAATTTACAGATATTGTGAACTGTATCATTAAAATCCAATAACTTCATTACTCTTTCCCATAGACGAAAAACATTAAATGATTCACAAAGAAATAAGAACACATATCACATTCAAAGATATGTTTAGAACCACCATGAAAAAATTTATTTAAATCTCGAAGAAGATGAAAGAATATTACATAGAAAATTTATTTGCCTTCTGAAATCAAAATTTGGAACCTTACATGGTTCTCCAAA
Source organism: Pinus taeda (assembly GCA_000404065.3). Lineage (NCBI taxonomy): Eukaryota > Viridiplantae > Streptophyta > Pinopsida > Pinales > Pinaceae > Pinus > Pinus taeda. Next base: position 192,524 of record APFE031631670.1, read on the forward strand.
ATTTCTTTTGTATGATCAATACAATAGTGACAGTTATGAAAATTGTTAATAGTCAAAGAAAACTATTAACTACTTGAAATACTTTGGTCTATTTGGTCCTATGAAGGAATTATCTAAGATAAAATAATGACAAAATTATATTATTATTACAAACGCAATTTTGAAAAATCTCATGAAAATAACAGGTGTCCCTTTTTCATTGAGTAACTTGTGATTCTTGTGTAGGATCATTTGTAGAGGGTCCATCTGAATTTATTCCACACTGTCAAATCTGAGCTTTGGCTCTTTATAAATATTGTGTGAGTCATTTTGAAATTAGTAATTTGGCTGTAAGTTTCCTTCTTAGTAAAAAGAGTCTTAATCAACCATAACAGCGAAAATATTTGTGAAGATAATTAACAATTGTTGCCCTTTTAGAACTGTTGTTTTTCATGGGAGGTGCTAATATTACTCTTAGCCTCTACCAACAAGGTTTCATAAGTTTCCCAGGGAATCAAATTTCCCTATTAATCCTAGCATGAGGGAAATACTACCCTTGTTCTTTTATCAAAGTTGGTGTTGAAGTTTAGAACAACTTCTTTAATTTATCCCAACTTTGTCTCAATTGTTTTTCTATATAAATTATTTAGCACCATTTTATTAATCTCCAACACTAACTTTGTTCTGTCTTCAATTTTAATTTCTCTTAATTCCTATGATGACTTGGAATTAAGAAACTCAATTATCTTCTTAGCTAGTTGTACACGTTGCTAGATTTTATGTTTGTTGGCAGCAATGATGCTCTTCAAGTCTTTGATAATAGTATTATCCTCTACTACAATCAACATGAATTCCCAAATATTTCTCATCATGTGAATAATATCCTTATAGATAATTTCCTTGGCTTGTATGAGGGACATATTCCCCTTTACTTTTTCCTTCAATTCTTTCATTTCATTGCAAGCAATCTAGTAGTTATTTTGGCATTTTGTAGTATCCTTGGCCATGGTCAACTCTCTTTCTTTTACCTTTAGAATATCCTTTGTATCATCGAGGTTCCTTTGCATTTTCTTCATTTAATCCTCTAATATATTTATTTTAGTCATTACCTTGGTCAATTTTTCAGTTGGATCATCAGAAACTGGTTGTACCAAAATAGTACATGCATCTGTGTCTAGCTTCTGCTACAAGCTAGAATTCATTTCTTTGAGGGAAACTATTTCATTAATTTTTTTTAGAAGTTCATTTGTGAAAATTTATTTTTCCTTCTCCACTTGGGATGCCTATGGGGCCATGACATTTTCGATAGAAGGTAATTTCAACTTCTTCCTTAGCACTTGAATTTTAGTTTCTGCCCCTTTCAAGAGTTTTTGTATAACAATTATATCTTCAGGATTAACATTGATTTTTAAAATAAACTTCTTTAACTCCTCATTCTAATTGAGTAAGGCTCTAGAATTTTCTTTCTCCAACTTCAACTAATTTACAACCTTTCCCAATAAATTATTCTGCCTTACTGGCAACCAGAGATGTTTTACTTAGATCATTGTAAATCAATTCTCCCATTTTTGTGTGCAATTTTATTTTGTCAAGCAATGGAATTTCTCTTGCATCTACCGTTAAATTAACATTCTTAAAACCTGATGATGATGAAATAGTTAGAGCAGAAGGATGAGAAAAAATATAATTTCAATTGGTTTCTTTCAAGATCCATGGCAGACAACAATTTGGTGTGATATTCTGAAATGGATTGCATTTCAAGCTAAGACACAAAACTTTCTTTTATCCTTATTACTTTCTTCAATTTGACTATACAATTTCTTTAGGATAGGAATAGAGCTTTGATAAGTTTCTTTAGAAACAAGGGAGGAAGATGTACAAGTCACTTCTCCCAATTGCATTTGAAAACCAATTCCAGATGAGGAGCTTCCATCCAGAGGTTCAGGATCCTTTCCTTTACAAACAACCTTGGCTTTTAGATATTTTATTTGTCTCACCCTCTAAATCAATTATTTCTTCACTATCTCTCTTTAAACCCTTCTCTGTAGGATGTGGAGTTTCAATCTCCATTCTCTCTTGTGCTCTTGTCTTTCCACCATTAGCCAATTTTTCAATATATGGTCATGGTTCATGTATGTAAGGAGCATATAAATTATCCACTCTCCTTTTTGAAATGATATGATGAGGATCATAAAACCATTTCTCGCCCTATTGCAACTACATGTCTTTGAGGATTTTCTCCATTTCTTCCATGGCCTGTCTATTATTAATAATAAAAGGCTAAGGAGCATATCAATTCTCCACTCTCCTTTTTGAAATGATATGATGAGGATCATAATACCATTTCTCGCCTTATTGCAACTACATGTCTTTGAGGATTTTCTCCACTTATTCCATGGCCTGTCTATTATTAATAATAAAAGGCCCAATAGTTTTGGGAAATTTGAACAAATTCCCCTTCTTTGTTGGTACAAAATGAATCTGGTCAACATTCAAGCTCTTCCTGATAAATTCTAGAGAAAAATAGTCTCATGGGTACAAAAAATGTAGGAAGCCTATAAGGGATCATCTTGGCTCCATACAGCCTAATCTTATCATAATCTTCAAATTGGAAGCAACCACCCACTTTAACATTTTTACGATGTTGCAGAAGTAATTGGGCTTTTGGAAAAAATCAAGGTGGAGCTGAACTATTTATGATGGATTAGGAAATTGACATAAAATAAGTAGTGAAATATATGAATCCTTCATAACTGGAATTAACCCTCAAGGTGTCTACCTAGTCCACTATTGATTGCTTTTTTTTTTAATGTAAATCCATTATATTTAGACCGAAATGCATGAAACTCTCAACATGAACATAAAGGAACAAATAAGTTACTAATGATGGGAATCTGAAACATCCAGTTAGAATTAGGTCTGGATACTGATAATTGGTCAATCTCTCCTAATAGGTTGGTATATCAAGAATAGTTTCAAGATGTAAAATGAAATTGAACATCCCCAAAATAGCTTGGTCAATGACAGTAGTATCTTCCCTTCCCAAAACCCTAGAAATTATTTGTAAAATTGGTCTCACATCTTCAACAAAGGTTTCAAGAGGAAATTGATTTGGTTCTAAAGGTAAATGTTGTCCTGTAGGAATTATAAAGAAGGTCATTTGGGCACAATCCTTCCCAGATAGATTATGAAAGAACGTCAGCAAGGTTTCCTCTGAAAATGAAGTGAAGATTTGAGGATGGAAAAACTAGAGCTTGTTGAATTAGAAGAACAAATTTTTGAAAGATATTTTCACCTAAAGCATTCCTAACAAAACTCTTTTCGAGATATAGAGCAGAAGCCAACCAGTGAATGAACTCAGGAAAAACATAAGTCTGGGGAATTATAACAGCAAACAAACTAGACCTTATAACTACAGCATACACAAGGGAATTTTTTTGGTTGAATAGGATGTTCTAGCGAACTTCCATTAAGTTTAATGAGAAAATGGGATCAAAAACATCCCTTTGAGCATCCATGAGAGGAATGTGGTCGAAGAACTTGACAAGGAAATTTTCTTAGACATTTGAAAGATTTTAATGGTCAAACATGATGTATAAATACCTAGATAACGGTAGCTGGCATTGGAAATTTGAATTCAAGTAGGAAAACAGCTGCAAACATGCTACAGACACTAGAAAATGAAGTTGACAATGTGAATTATGAGAATGAAAATAGACTTTATGGAGAAAATGATAAAAACACAAGGGAAAAAATGGGATTTAATGTTGAAGTGATGTGTACGAGATGGGATGTCATGGCATAAGTGACATGGTGACATGACAGGGTGACGTGGTGGTGAATGTCAATTGTTCCTATAGAGTCATGTTCGCTTGTTGAAGAGTTATGAGAGAACCCATTGTAACAGGCGAGGCTCACTAGTGGCGATCCCACAATTGATCTCAGTTGCTAATTTTTGGTTAACCAATCCAACGCTAACTCCTTTACGGAGGCACTCAAATGCACAAACTCTGAACCTTTTATGATGTTGGTTTTCCGCATCGGGAGGACCCGACATCTCGAATAACTCCACCCAAGGAACAAGCCCGACATTTAACCCTTCAATACATTTAACTTTGTCAAGGCCCCACCAACATACTTTATCATAATGTTGCAGTATCTTTAATCTCAACGTTAATCCACCATTAGTTTTTGAAATCCCAACACTATAATTAATATGTTTTTTTTTAAATATACGATTTTTACTTTTTCAAAATTAAAAACATAGTGAAAAATGAGTTACAACAAATTCCATGGAAACAACCTCCCATTTCCACTCTAGAATCGGAATCGGTTGTAGTAAACCACCTGTAGGAATTTACAGGGTAAGTTCCTCAGATAGAACACCAAAGGACGCTCCTCACAAATAGATTAGAGATCGATACACCAGTATTATTGACGTGATTAAAACCCTCAAAGAAGGAAACAGTCCACGACCTAAGACAACGCGGCAATTTCAGGAAATTTATTAATAAAAGAAAGAAAATTTACATAAACTTCTCTCATGAACGGTCACCCTACAAATTACCCTCCATGCTCTTTAAATAGATATCATGGACCAATCGGGTGTTAAGCCACAGATAAAGCATTGGTAATACCGAGTAGAGAATGAACCATTGGATCACTTCATGTTTAGAACATATCATGACCATTGGATTGTAAGTTACAAATGTACATAGTAAAGAAACACACTTTACTTAAATCTACACTAGACCAAGTTATACTTAACTATTTCCTATGTGTCATAATATCCTAACACCCCCCCTTAAGAACAACTTGGGATAGGATTGAAGGATGTACAAATGTGACACAATAGGAGAAGGAAGGAGGCATTAGAGCCTATCTCCCCTTAGCGACAACTTCATACACTCCAACCATGAATCGAAGTTTGATAAACTTCTCCTTTGTGAGAACCTTTGTAAAGATGTTTGCAGCTGGATCATCGGTTGAACAATATTTCACTTCAAGAACATGGTCATGAATGAGCTTTCTGATGAAGTGCATGTGTAGTTCAATGTGTTTTCTATGTTGATGTTGGACTAGATCTTTGCATAGTTGAATGGCAATTTGATTATCACACCAAAATGTAGTCGGATGTTGTTTTTGAAAGCCAAACTCTGATAGGATCTAATGAAGCCACAGAGCTTCCTTACTAGCTTCTACGGTGCCACGATACTCTACTTCTGCTGAAGAAAGAGAAATGGCACCAAGAGTGAAGACATAACCTGCAATAGACTTTTGATCATCAGGGTCACCAACCCAATTTGAATCAGTGAAACCAATCAATAGAGGAGATGTTTTTGCATTGTAATGAATCCCAAACTGAACTATACCTTGAACATAAAAAAGTATTCTTTTAGCTGCTTTCCAATGAATTTCATGTGGGTTTTGCATAAACCAAGAAATAAGGCCAACAACAAAGGAAAGTTCAGGATGGGTATGGGTCAGATATAAAATTTTTCCTACAAGTTGACAGTATAAGGTAGCATCAACTTCAGGGGAAGTACAAGTGACTGAAAGTTTGGCTCCAGACTGAAAGGGAGAAGGGAATGGCTTTTAGTCTTCCATGTGAAAGTGGCGTAGAATATCACAGGAATACTTGGACTGGGAAAGGGAAATACCTTCCTTGGATTTCAAGACTTGAAGACCAAGAAAATAATGCAAGTGTCCTAAGTCTGTCATTTCAAACTGCTTTTTAAGGCTAGACTTCACATGGTTTATAGGGTTGGGATCACTACCAGTAAGGATAAGATCATCAACATAAAGAACAAGAATGATAAGAGGCTTACCCACTTTCTTGGTGTAGATAGTATTGTCAGAATGACACCTAGAAATGCCAGTATCTAAGAGAAAGTTATCCATTTTGGCATACTAAGCCTGAGGGGCTTGCTTGAGACCATAAAGGGATTTCTTAAGCTGACATACAAGGCTGGAGTTTTTTTGTATAAAACCAAGAGGTTGTTCCATATATATTTATTCAGGCAAGTCCCCATGCAAAAAGGTAGATTTAACATCCATCTGATGGACTTCCCATTTGAAAGAGGCAGCAAGGGAAAGAACAAAGCGGATAGAGTTCATTTTGGAAACAGGGGAGAAGGTTTTAGTATACTCAATGCCTTCAACTTGTGAAAAACCCTTAGCAACAAGACGCTTCATGTTTATCAACTTTTCCATTTGGTCAAAACTTGGTTCTATAAACCCATTGCATCTAACAGGTCTTTGTCCCTTTGGAAGAGGAACAAGATCCCATGTATCATTTGCTAATAATGAATGATATTCTTCATTCATAGTTGTGTCCCAATATAGATGGCCTAAAGCTTCTACAAAGGTGTCAAGATCACAATTCGTTGAATCTTGAGCCAGTAAAGAAGAAGTTCTATTGAACTGAGAATGTGTACGTTGTCGATCTGTAGGATCACCTGCAAGAGCACCTACTGCACCCTGAGTAGCGCAGAGCCATTTTGGAAGTTGAGGAGCTGAAGGAGGATCCCGAGAAGGTGGGGGATGATTGTCATCCTCACTTTCATCAACTGAAGAAGAAATATTTTCAGAAGTACAAGGGATAGAGAGAGGTGGCACATATGCCTAACTAGGCTCGTAAGTCGATATATTTTCAGAAAACTTTACATCTTTTCTAATGATAACATTTTTGGACTTAGGTGAAAAAAGTATATATCCTTTGACATCTTCAGAATATCCAACAAAAATACATTTTTCACTCTTAGCTTCTAAGGCTTTGTGTTTCTCATTGGGAATATGGGCCCATGCTTCACTTCCAAAAACACGAAAGTGACTTACATCTAGTTTAATTGAGCTCCATGCTTATTTTGGAGTGATATTCTTTAAAACCTTAGTAGGAGTGTGATTTAATATGTAATTTGTACAGTTAATTGCTCCTGCCCAAAAATTAAAACTAAGTCCTTTAGATTGAAGCATACAATTAGCCATTTCCTTTAAGGTGTGACTCTTCCTTTCAGCTACACCATTTTTTTGTGGAGTATATGTAATAGTATGTTGCATTTGAATTCCATGCTCAATGAAAAAGTTGATGAATTTTTTGTTAACATATCCTCTGCCATTAATGGATCTTAGCTTAAGAATTTGATGTCCATATTATTTTTCAGCAAAGGCCTTAAAGGCCAAGAACATTTTAAATACTTCTCTCTTGAGTTTTAAGAAGTATACCCAAGTGCGTTTGGAGAAATCATCAATGAAAGTTAAGAAATATTTGTATCCAAAGAATGAAACAATTGGAAGTGGACAACATAAATCACTATGCACAAGCTATAAAGGGGCTGAGGTGTTCCAAGAGGCACGTTTTTCAAAACTATCTCGATGATGTTTTCAGAGTACACATCCAGAAAAAACACCATCTCTGTAATATACCATAGGAAGACTTGTCACCGTATTTTATTTACATAGATTTTGAAGGAAGTGATAGTTTAAGTGACAAAATCGCTCATGCCAAAGTTTGCTCACTTCATCATTATGAGCAACAAATACCAAGGGAAGAGATGATGACCCAAAGTTGTTAAAATTATACAACCTTGTAGAATCATCAGCAATTCCAGTAGCTAAAATTTGTATAGGATCTCTTAGGTCCTTAATTACAACATCATGAGGTGAAAATTCAACTATTTTACCTTCACTTGAATGATTTATCTAATATACAAATAGAAGGTTGTGGGATAAGGTTGGAACACATAATACATCATTAAATTGAGCATTGTCTAGATTAATAGTTCCAGTCCCTACAACACTAAGAGATCTGTCATCACAAACATATATATTTTTGGTGTTACAATCATTTAAAGAAGAAAACATGGCTTTGTTTTTGGCCATGTGATAAGAAGCTCCAGAATTAATGAGCCACTCATGAGAATGAGGAGAAGAAGATACATTTAGTGCATAACTAGACCGAGATGCTTCAAAATCACATGCAGAAAGTGTTATTCCTAAAGGTGAAGTTGAAGTTGAAGAGTGCTCCAAATGGATGTTTTGCTTCTTCATTTCTGCTTCCAAGGCTTGCATCTTCTTAAAACATTTGGATTCTAAGTGGTCATCTCAATTACAAAAGTTGCCATGTCTATCAGTCTTCTTCCCTTTGCTTTTATTTGCCTTATCATATTGTTGAATTGGTTTTTCATTTTGAGAATGAAATTGCTTAAGACCCTTGTTTGATTTAGGACCATTATTTTTAGGATACTGCTTCTTAGGATTCTTTGAATTTGGTTGTTGATGGGCATCTAAGGCTTTCTTAGAAGAGTTTCCAAGATTAAGAAGATCAAGATGTAAGATTTTTTCTTGTTCCCTTATTAAAGAATCA
>APFE031631673.1:9863-43617 GCA_000404065.3 Pinus taeda
CTCGTTAAAGGATTGGAAATGATATCTCTCTTGTATTATTTTACGCTTTTTCAGACTTGAGAGATTAACTTATGAAAAAGAACTTGTGGAGTTTCCTTTTCGTTCCTTTTCAAACTCCCTAAACATGAAACGGACCAAGTTATCTCTGTCGTTAAACTCGTTAAAAACATCAAATAGTGACAAACTTGTCCATCTAGACAAGACCAAGTTTCACCTTCGCTAGACTCATTAAAACACCAAATAGCGATGGATTCACCCAAAGGGTGGAATTATACAACAAGCATATGTTATCCTCCTCAAGCTTGATAAAAAATAAAGAGGTACTGATCAGAAATGACTATGTGGATTGGGTCATTCATCTTGATGGTTATCACACCATTGGTCTATCATACCATCCATCACTTTGTTTTGGGTGAATGCTACCAATTCACTTCAGTGTCGCCGATATGTTCTAGAGAAGTCATTCAGTTCAACACCTCATCCTTTACAATACAGTAAACCTTCATTTTCATGCCCGCCATTCCTGAACCTTGTGTCATCAGTTAAATATTAAAAATCATTTACCTTGTTTCGTGTCATTGATGTGGGATACATCAAGACCCTCCTGCGACGAGTCACTTCTTGTCTACATCAGCACATCATCCAAGAAGTTGACTTAGAAACACCCCTTCAGTATCTTGAGGCTTGCATACATCAATGGCAGGTTTCTCACTTCCAGTGATAGGTTTACATCACTGGCCTTCGACTGAAAGACTTTGTATGGTGTTCGACATCAAATCCTTTATTCACACCTTGCGGAATGTACTGCAGTACCTTGAGGGTCATTATCATTATCAGTGATTGCTCTCACATCTGTTAATGACTTACATCATTGGCTAGTAATCAGATGATGTCTCTCCATCTTCAACCTCAGATCATATATTCACATGGTTAGACTTGTACATTGAGTGAATATTGAACGAGATTGAAGACCCCAGATCTAGTTTCATCCATCTGGGCTGCGATATATTTTTAGGAGTACTATATCAAACGTAGAAATGGCCTTACATTCAAGGGTATATATCTGTAGATGACTATATTTGTACATGTAATGAAAGTTTATAAGCTGAGCATGGGTATGCCTTCCCTCAGCTAGTTCGTGAGAAAAAATCAAATTATCATGATATTTGTATTGTAACTGATGCAGGTCACCTTCCACTTCGAAACCTTCTCTCCAAATGGTAAAGCATCTCACTCGACATGTGTATTTTTGACTTCATGCTTTAGGGAACAATTGTTACAGGTCAATTTGGGCACATCAATCCCGACTTCCAGATCTGTATTATTAGGGTTCATCTAGCCCTAAATCATTTGTTTTCATTCCCTAATGAGGCCAACCTACATCATGCTTTCCTCCCAAGAGTTTCCATGACACCATTCATCCAAAAAAATCCCCTAAGGAGATCAGTGCAGGTAGCCTTCTACACGTTGCATTGCAATGCAGAAACTGCATTAACTGGGTGCACTGCAGTGCACTTAGCCTTTGTTTACCTGCACTGAGCGAGATTCATTGAATTTTTTAAGTGAATCCACTGGATTCCTCACCCAATGGATACTTTTGGAAGTTTCTAGGTTGATTGAACTGCATTTGGATGAGGAAGAGGATGAATGAACCTCAATCCATTATCCCTTCCTCCATGGAACCACTTCCCAAATTTGGCAAAGGGTTCATGAAGACCATTAATGGCTTAAACTCCTCCATTTAGCTATAAATTGACCAAACATTCAAAGGCTGGTCTAGGTTGTAATTTATTGAGCTAAGGAAATGTTGTTTGAATGAGATTAGTAAGAGTATTGTAATGATGTCAAATTGTTGCTTCATGAGGAGAGAATGGATCAAAACTAGAAGGAAGACACTGAATCAAGCATGAACATTCATGGGTTGTAATATTTCATTTTATCAATAAATAATTCAAAGCCTTTTCCATTCATGTTCTTATGTGATGTATATCATATTCTAGATTCTCTGATATGTTTAATTAACATATCTTCTTTGTATGATTTGATGGGTTTCTATCTCGGCTTGCGTGCAGGTACTTTCCAAGTGAGTTAAGTATGGAAAGGAGAATCAAAATCGATCAAAGGAGAGAGGACTCAAGTGAAAGTTACAGGTTGGTTTCTTTTCTTCCTTCTCTTATCTGTTGAATATAGGAAAAGCAACGAATTACTTTGACTATTGCTTCTAGACTAGCCACTAGGTCTAGAGGGTTATGCATTTGTAGAAACACTAAATTTCCCCAAAACAAGAAGGTTACAACCTTCTCTCATTCTCCAGCTTCTACTGGAAGGGAGATACAACCCCCTAGCTCTTGTACTAGCTGATATGTTTACTAGTATGTAGGCACCGACCTACAGGAGGCTATGGCCTTCTTTCATCCTCGAGGGACCAAGCTTCATAAATTTTCAAACTAGATGCTCCTGGTACACAACAATACACATGAAGGCCTCGTTTTATCCAATTTTCATACTAGACCCATAAACAACATTGAAGCTTATAATCAATCACCATTGCAATACAACCATCAAATATATCTACATCAACCAATCACTGAAACTCAATCATCACTCTCTTAATCAACCAAACTAAAACAATCACTGACAACCTCTAAACCTCTGACACAACTGAATCATCCATTCATTCATGCTTAATCAACATCAACCAATCAACTGGAATAGATAGATCATTGTAACCAGTACAAAGATTTGAACCCAGAACACTGCATCATCATTCAAAACTAGCTGTAACCTCAAAAAGAATGCATCAGAGTGTATATGCTACTTGGAAGAGCCGAACCAGTGTGTATACGCAACTTCACCAAAGCGAACCAACATATAGATCTATAAATACTTACTTATAACTTCGCTACACTTCCCGACTTTAGACATACCCATATCATCACATATAAAGGATAAAACATGTATTAGCAATCAGATCTAGCCCATCCATTATCAAATCACATAATGATAAGTCATTATGATCCTGATCCATCATTAGATCTCATTCATCATCACTAAAGTAAATCACAATCAATCAATCTGAACATTCAGAATACTGTCAACAAAATGCAGTCACTAGAACATAAAGCATAACCCAGAATTCTGCATCAGCAACCAGAATCAACTACAACTTCCAACATCATAGCTCATAATGTATACGCTACTTCAATATGTCGAACCTACATGTATACACTCTTTTACCAAAGCGAAACAACGTACACATCTGCAAATACTAACTTGAAACTTCACGGACATTCCAGACTTCAGTCACACTCAGATCATAACATTTACAGAATAAAACATGCATCAGTATTCAGATCTATATTGTCAATGATCAAACCACATAATCATAATTCATTTCAGGCTTTATGATCCTGATACATCAACCATCATCAACCACATAGGCACATCCTTCGATCAGATCAAGCAAAGCATCAAAATCTCATAACCTGGATATATGATCTAACACTTCATAAGATATTCAATACTTGCACACCTTGGCCTAATGATATTCTCCTCCTTATATAGTTTTAGCCTTTCTTAATACCTTGGACCAAAACCACTTAGGACCAATACCTTGGACCAAATACCTAGGGTCAATACCTCAGACCAAATACCTTGGGTCAATACTTTGGACCAAAATACCTTGGACTAAATACCTTGGACCAAAACCTTGGTTTTTCATCTCATACGTGCTTTTCCTTCTGTGAAAGTGCATGTGTACGTATATGCTCCTTTTGTTCTGTTAACCCACGTGTATATGCTCTTTTTCTATAGTGAACTTGCGTATATAACTTAACACACCTGAAAATGTCCTTTTTATTCAACTCCTTGATTCTGATCTGTAGTCCTTTGTTCCTTCATCCTATTCTTTTGTATCATTACCTTGTTCCCTCTGAATAGACCTATTATAATGTGATTTGCCTTTGTACATTACTTCTGAACTAATTCCTTTGAACTACCCTGCATTTTGTCATATTTGTAAACACAACTGCCATGCATTCTATCAAATCTGATATCTCTCTTGTAGATTCATCTAGTTACCATATACAAGTGAGTTGTTCTGCTTAAGTGGGCTGCCATCAAGTGCAGCACATGTATCATAATGCCAACACCTGATTTAAGCTCTTCTTCATTGGAAATTCGATAGACTACAAGAAATCCATAAAAAACACTTTTCCTTATAGATGGTCGAATTTCAGCTCAATTATAATAGGACCATCAAGATATAATCGTAGAGCTTTGGTGACATTGTCAGAAATCATTATCTTCTTTATTTTCATTTTCACTAGAACAGTTGCCAAGCATGGGTTCACCGAAACAGAACACCATGGTAATATGCTCTCTACAGTTGAACAATACTCTTTACATTGGAGCCTGGAAGCTTCAACTACAGTTGAATGATCCTCTTTACATTGCAGCTTGGCAGCTTCAACTAAATTGTTTAAGTAGGATACCAGCTTTATTCTAGCTAGATGAGGATTTAAACAAACTTCAGTACTGCCAACGTGTTAATAATTTCTAACACTATCAATATGCCTCCTTGCTGTGATATATTTAGTCATTTAAAATAAATATTGATTCCTTTTAATATGCATATCAAGATGTTATATGTTGACTTATTGATTGTTCTAGATATGGGAGCGTGGTACATGGTCCTCTAAAATGATTTTCAGGTGTAGGGCCTGTAAAGTAGGATACCAGCTTTATTCTAGCTAGATGAGGATTTAAACAAATTCCAGTACTGCCAACGTGTTAATAAATTCTAACACTGTCAATATGCCTCCTTGCTGTGATATATTTAGTCATTTAAAATAAATATTGATTCCTTTTAATATGCATATCAAGATGTTATATGTTGACTTATTGATTGTTCTAGATATGGGAGCGTGGTACATGGTCCTCTAAAATGATTTTCAGGTGTAGGGCCTGTAAGAATACATCAAAACTGTTACGGTGGGTGAAAGATGTGTTTCAACACTGTGCCCCTGATTAGGATAGGAAGTTGTAGTGTTCCCAATTGAAATTTTCACAATTTGAATTTAAATTTTCCGAGTTTTTACTGACTTTCAATGAGTCTTTTAGTAAGCTATTTTGTCAACACTTAGTGAGTAAATTGATGTAGGTGTCATTTTTAACTTGAAATCAACTTTCAATTACATAAACATGAACCATAATTCATTCCAGTGAATAGAACAGTATGTAAGACTCAAAAAAATAACACAGAACACTATTATGATTAATATTAAAGCAAATTGAAGAGTACACAAACACCATATTAATTTTCTATAAGGGAAGATACATGATGAGAACACAACAAAAAAATGGACTTGTTTTTCATATTATATCAGTGAAAGATCAGTCATAAAAGAATGTTGATCCAGTCTTAATACATTGATGGCATAGCTTTCCAAATGGCCACATGACCGGTGTTTCCATAAAAAACTCATCCCCACTTATCAGCAACTATATAACCCCAAAAACTTGATGCATAGGCTTCACTGAAACGTTGTCCATGATCTGACAATAATGTCCCTTCTACATGCACCTATGGAACTCATTCTCTACAACCCAAAATGCTGCCACAATGCACAAGACCTACTCAATCTTAAGGAGAAAATCCATGTTCAACAAGGGTGGATTTATTCAACTGAAAACAAAGGAGGAACTTGGCCCATGAACATGCTAACAACCACAATAAACTCACTGATATTTAGTTGGTCTTCACACCCATGCACAAAGAAAAAAGAGAGGCCAATGGAGGTTAAAGTTTTAAACTTGTCCAAAATGCATGCTACAACCAACAATCAAGCACAACCCCTTCTCTTCAATATATCCAGTCAATGGAATGAGGAACATTCAACAAGTAGTGCTCAGTTTATATGCCCAAAACCTTCTTGAAAAAAAGGCAACACACACAACAGATGGAAGGGAAATGTGTACCTTTGATCTAACTCACACAACAAGGGTATTAACAATTATTTTGGTTCACTTATGCATTAAATCATAGCCCCACACCAAATAGAATGCAGCCTCCACACTGGACTGATATCTTTCCCTTTCACTAAATGAACTTGACCCCACAACAGTCGTTATGCAATCAACAAACCATACAAAAAATCGTACTAATGAATAAGAGACTCGGCCTCCTTCTTATTGGCTAAATAAGACCTCTACTATAGGCTATAATTTTGTCCTTCTTGAATTCGATGCTTGGGAACTAGAAACAATCTCAAGATCTGCCTCTCCAACCTTGAGCTCGACCCTTCTAGCAAGACAATGATACTCGGCCCCTTGATGTAGGAGAATAGACTTGTGAATACAAGACTTTGATGCCACACTAATGAGTCTTTGTCCCTAGAGGGAAAGTAAAGAATACAGGAGCCAATTGTGGCTGCATGACTACAAAATCATTGCAGAATATCTGTTTGAACCAAACCTCCAGTACCATAGGCAAATCCATTAACATTCCAAGTTGTATAAGGGATTGTGTAGCAGGGGCTACATTCATAACCATATCATGTAGTATGTTTTATTTTCTTCCTACTTGTTTTTCATGTCCATTGAGAACCAAATATAAATGGCCATATATAGACACATATACTGTAAGCACAGTTACCAGAGTACTAGAGTAAATTCTCACAGTGGTATAGTAGCATGATCTCATTTGGAAAAATTCAAAGCGATGTCCCAAGCTATAGATATACCAACTAAATATATGTTTACTATTTCCACTAGCTATCTTTCCCTCAAGGAGAGAGGTTTGATGAAGTCCTACACCATAAACTCTACCAACTTGGATGTATTCATGATTAATTACATTTCCTTCGCGTAGGTTTGGATCAAGACCAGCAAAAATATCCTCACTCAAATTGGTCATCTTTGATGCTTTTCTTACACCTCCTCTTATGATATGAGATAACCAATCCAGATGCCCATGGTGAAATCGTACCTTAGGTGGGTTTTCTAGTAGCCGTTGACAAATGGTGACATTACTACCCTCTTGATTTGATATAATTCGAGCTAATGTTGTCTTGCTTCTCATAGAGATGTGCATTCTCAAATTAGGAATTGTTGGGGGTTGCACCCCATGGTGTACAAAATATTTCCGCAACAATTTCTCATCTTAAAAGCTCCTTCAAGATAGTTTTTTTATTCATGTCAATTATTTGCATATCTTCACTATGAGTAAAAATAATAGCAGAGTTTTGACTTTACAACTTCCCTTCTGTTAGCACCTAAATCTGCCTTAGGCTGAAGGAAGGCAAAATTCAGGGTAACCACAAACCACGCTTAGTCTGATAGCTAGCCCTACCAGAACCAGAGAGGGCTCTCTCTACGTCACACTCAGTAAATAAATAAACGATATGGTTTGAGATGACTTACAATGAATGTTGATTTTAGGCTAGGTAAATAATTATGGAAACGAGAGGCAATTTTTGATAGATGACTCAGTTTCTGGGATGTATGGGACCAACAAACAGCATGAGCAGAGAATTTAACACAAAGGCATGGATTACTTCGTGAGGCAAGACAAGCGGAAAGTCTAGCAATTAAATTTTAAATAGTGTGAAATGGAAAGATTGTTTAGGAGGGTGAAAAGGGCATAAATACATGAATCCTTTTCAATAGAAGAAGAACACAGAATGTGAAATTTTCCCACAGGCAGAGAAATAAACATGAATTCTACCTTATCTTACTTAGAAAATTTCACTGGAAATGAATATGAATGAACTGTGAAACATAATGAAATACATATGAAACAGAAAGAGAATACATTTGCAACACTCACACCACATGAATCTCATGAACCAGAGCCACTGCCTTTCATTAATTTTCTTTGTCAAAATATACAATGAGTAGCTGAGTTTCTCTCCCACAGTCTCCAAGAAATTACAACCAACCCTTTGCAAATGGTTTTACATACAATAAATAGACTTTTCCATTGGGAAATGGAACCACCAAAAGTTGGGGAGATTTTCAAATCATTACAAACTAGAAATGGAAATCCAACCATTAGTGATAGGTGCAGAGTTACAAAAATGACAAATTGTTTTTAAGTGACTGCTCGCCTTCCTTTGCCACTTGGATAGAAGCCAAAATTTAGTGAAAATAATTTTTAAAATTTGCCTTAGGTGCCAAGAAAAATGTAGTGTAAATGAGCGGGCCCACTTGGAAAAAATCGCGAATCGAAATTTCGCGGAGCGGAAGTGATTTTGGCCTTTGGGTCTCTGTGCGTCGCGCCCAAAACTGTATGTGTTGCGCCACTTTGGAGGCAAGTTTGGGGTACTTTCTGAAGTTAAAATTGTGTTCAAGTGTCCTTTTTAGAAATCCCTATCTGTCTACTTTCCAACCCAAGTGGAATTTCTGAATTTGGTGCTCATTTTCCCCTCCAAAACTTCAATCTCCCAAGACTGCTTCCTGTGTGTCAAAATAGGGGCAAAGAGGTCATTTTTTTAGTGTTTTTGACCTCCTGGGGACTGAAAACTTGCCCAAACTTCTTGGCCATGCATCAGAAGTCATTATTTTTCATTCTGAATCCAAAAATATAAACCTTTCATGATTTGGAGCTCCCTATCATAAGCGTCGTGCGAGTGGCACGACGCCCAGGGAGAAAAACCCTGTTTTTTGTACAAAAATTTGCCAAAATGCCAAAAGTGCTCCAAATTTCTTGAAATTTGGGCTGGAGCTTCTCTATGAAGTTTCATGTTGGGCCAAAGAGGCTTCAGCCAAGATTCAGAGTTGATCTTGCTCTTTTTGCCTCTTTTGTCTTTTTGTTGCCTTCCTCAATTTCGCCTTCAAATTCCTTATCCGAGCCTTGGAACTCATATTGCATTCCCTGTAATGATAAACCATATGCCTCAATAATGCTTTTTCCTTGTCACTTTTGCCAACAGATCCTCTAAGTGGATGTTGATCATTTTGAGCCAAATCCCTTGATCGGCCTCTATCCCCTGCTGAATGGGTGTCCTCTCATTTAGGCTTCATTGGGCAGCTTGCTGGTCTTCACGAATGTTTTGCCACCTCTATGAGGCCTCCTGGGTGCATGTACCTCTGTTGGTGAATCCCTTTGTGTCTCTTATTCATGATCATATGACGGATCAGATGTCATGTCTGCTGGTGGACAAACTGTCTTGGACAAATAGGTGTTCATATGTCACACTGTCTTGTAATGCCTTTGATTATATGCTTGACCTTTGTCATCAAGAGAAAATAAATAAATGAGGGAAAGTAAGGGGAGGGAAAAATAGTGAGGGATTAGGGACTATTGGCAGAGATTTGTTTGGGAAATATAGAGGGTTTGAGGGGTTTTATGTGTGGGATAGAGTTTAGGGTTTCACCTTTGAAAGTTTTGGGAAAGGGAATTTAGGATAGCGGTTTAGTAACTTTAGGGGATGGGGAACAATGGAGTCAAGGAACAAAGGGAATTAAGGACAATAGAAATAATAGAAAAGAGTAACCTTGGTGGTGAACAAGTTTTGAAACCCTAGGCAGCAGTTTACATGTGAGGAATTCAAAATGAAAGGGTTGAATTTTTGTTTCAATCATTAGCATCCATAAACCACCATACCCTAGCACAAACGTGGATGAAACACCAACATGGAGGCTTTACCTACTTGTGGAATGAATAATTTTCAATTTGGAGGAAGATTTCAGGAATTTAAGACCTTTTAGCCCAATGCTGCCTCCCATGTGCATCGCGCCAGTGTAAATTTACACTGAAAAATTTCTCCTAGTGCGCCGCGCCCTCCCTATACGTCGCGCATTTTTTCAGGAGCCTTTTGGAGGCCTTAACGATATCCAAAGTGGGTGAAAGATAGCTCGTTGGAAATTCCTTTGAGTCTACTGTCCAACCCAACCAGAATTTTTCAATTTGGAGTTTATTTGACCTATCAAAAATCAAATCTCCCAAGACTGGTCAAAATGTGCCAAATGAGGCTGCCTCAAGGCAGGGTGCTATTGCAGTTAACTTGTGAAGGTGTTCCTCAACTTCAAATTGAGCTCATGATAGCTCATTGGAAAGCTCTTTGTATCTAGTTATCATTTTACTTATCAAGCAAGTCATTTGGCTGACCAAGCTAGGAGAAAACTTGATTTTCCCAAGGTAACTTTAGAGGTGCATCAATTCTCCCGAGGCAATTGTATTTTTGACATTTCTCTAAAACCATGCCACCTGTGTAAAAAGTGAAGGAGGTTTTTCTTCCTTGGCCTATTTTGGACAAAACGTTCTCTTAGGTTTCCAAAATTCATTTTTTCTTTCTCAAAAACATCATTTGAGTGAATTATTGAGCCTTCCTCTGGCCTACAAGTATTATTGAAGCACTTTGAGAACAACAATTTGCAAACCTTAGACCTAATGACCAAGTTGACTCTTTGCTTATCAAGCAATAAAAAAAAAGATGGTAATTGATTTCAAGATTGTCTTAATGAACTTTAATAAACAGAGCTCAACCAACAGGACATGGCATAAGGGATAAACGAGTGACCGGGTCCTTTTGTTAGATTATGGCATGCCCCTAGCGGAATGCAGCTGAGTGAATGGAGCGAGACACCTAAAAATGAAATGCAGAAAGAGTTTTGATCTCTGATGGAGGACTGACAAGACCGACTCTAACATTGGTTCCAATAGGGATGGTAGCTCCAGCTCCTTGGAGGTGCCAAGAACTCCAGATCTTTGGGAGAGCAAACAGTGCCTTTGCCCATTTGGGCTATGGAGTCAAAACACAGAAACTGACATTATGCAGACGGACTCTGACTGAAGACTCAAATTGAAAACCATAATAAAACCAGACATGACTAAATCCTAACTAATAAACTGGAAATATGCTCATATTTGAGCTTATTCAGCAAACCTACCCTAATTACTCTTTCCACCACCCGGTCAAGTGAGATGGAACAGCCAATGGAACCAGGTAAGCATCTTGGTTGATATTTGATTTCTTCTGAAATACTTTCTGATGCACAGGAAAAGGGAAGAATCGAAAGGCAACTCCCATGGAAACTCGGAATCAAGTTCACTGCTGACAAACCTGCAAAGCATGAATTGGTTGGATGACTTCAAGAATACTGCAAAAGGATCTTCATAAGCATCGCCATTGGTTTCCATTAACACATTACTGCTCTGGTCCATGTAATCTTCACATCTAGATATTAAACTTTTCCTCACATCTGCACTATCTTTCTCTGATGATTGCAGCAAGTGGTCAAAACGATCCTGAATTTCGTGAAGAACCAAACTCTGTTGTTGATTCCAAACAGAACCAGAGCCTCATTTATCAATCTCCTCATATGACTGCAAACTTTGGTATGGGCTATGAAATGAACAATCTGTTAAACAAGACAATGAAGGTGACCCTTGAAACAGATGATTATCAACATTCTCTTTTGTCGCATGGTTATCTGATGAAGAAGAATTTTTACAGCAAACAAAATCTAACACATGAGAAAAAGGATCATCAAAAACTTGAGGAGACTGCTGCAATGTATCTATTGAAACTATATGACATCATAATGGTTGTTCATCTTTTTCCTTAGAGATATTACGAAGATTTTGCCTTATAAACTGAAATGCTTCGTAACAAAGGGGTACATAATCCTCTTGGATCATTAAATCATGTATTTCGGCTGCCTCACCTTCATCTGTAATCTGACCTTGAATTGTGTTTGGTGGCTGCAAATCTGGTTTTGTATCCCAAAGGATTTCACCAATCATTTTAGGGGAAGATTTCTTATTAACGACCTGCTCAAAAATTTCACCATCTGTCTCATCCTCAACATTAAAACTGAGAGACTGTTTATTTCTGAAAAGCTTTTCATTTGAAGATTTATTATGCAATTTACCTCGCAAAAACTGAAATGATTCAAAACAAAAAGATAAGGAATCTTCTTGTATCGTTTGATCATATATGCCAGCTTCTATGTCTTCATGTGCAACCTGACTATCAATGGCATTTGGGGGCTGGAACTCT
Organism: Pinus taeda; assembly: GCA_000404065.3. Taxonomy (NCBI): domain Eukaryota; kingdom Viridiplantae; phylum Streptophyta; class Pinopsida; order Pinales; family Pinaceae; genus Pinus; species Pinus taeda. The sequence continues at coordinate 21,869 of APFE031631673.1, forward strand.
GAATATAAGAAGTCTGGAACAAATTCGTCATCACCCTCAAGACGATCCAAATCAAGATTTGTCGATAACTTATGTCTGATTGCAAGGAAATTATCTCTAACAAACTGACATGAATCAAAGCAAAAAGACAAAGATCCTTCACTTACTTCAAAATCTGCTGCACTTTCCTCATCGTTTCCATAGCTGATATGCATCGGTTGATCACTGTACTCGAGCTGTTGTAAGCGAACTTCCTCATCCCACAAACTAGCTGCTGATTTGTCTTCAAGATTAGCTTCTATTTGGAGAGCATAATCATCATCATCATACTGATCAAACTGAGGCAAATCGTCAGTATAAAACACGTCGTCAAGCATACATGTCATATCAACAGGTCTTTCTTCCTCAAGATGATCTACAAAACCATCCTTATGACTACTGAGATAAGAAACAAAAATTTTTGGATCAGCCACTTGTTCATGAACGTCATTTTCATCTTTTGCAGTCATTTTCCTCACCATCTCTTCTACTGCACTCACCAAAATGTCAAGCTTTTCCTCTGAAGGTGTAGTTTTCTGTCGATCCATGTTTTTCATCTCTTCTTCTTTCAACCTTGCCCTTCTGATCAGCAAATGAGCCTCTACATTTACTGCATTGTTTTGCATCTCTTCAAGTGTTGCGACATTCTTTTCTCTCGGCTGAAACTCCATTTATAGATCAAAGGCACCCGGGTAGTGCAAGAGAGAAGATCCAGGAGGGGGTCTTATATCAACCGACATTGAATAATAAACTTGATTAAATATGGCTGAAAATTGTTGTACTGTCTCCCGTGGCAGTCTTTTCAGCTGATTATACTTTTCTACGATAAGGAAAAGGTTCTGTCCGATCCACCACCTGTCAAGAAAAGCTTTGATGAACTGTTGTAAATCTGTGATGCTCACATCAGGTAGGGCTTTGAACCAACTCTTGACTTTGCCTTGCAAAGAAAGAGCAAAAAGCCTTATACTGACATCTTCTTCATCAACTTCAAAAAGGTCTAGAAAATTCTCAACATTCTGCACATGTTGCTCAGCATTGACATTCTTACATTCACCGTCAAATCTTGGCAAGTATAGATCATAGTTTTTGGGGAAAGCATGAAGAACAGAAGGTAAAACAAGAGATTTATACCTATCTGGGATTATAACAACTGTAGGAATATATACAAGAGCTATGGGATCAGTTTTGTTTTCCTTAGGCTCATCACTTTGCAGAGAATCATCATAAGATGTAGGAAAAGTAAGGAGGCCAGGATCAAAGGGAAACTTAGTATTTACTCTTTTTGAATGGGTTGATTGAAGATTTTGATTACCTTTATCATACAACAAGCTCTAAAAAACTTTCAGGACAACTTCAAGAACAGCAAAGAAGTAATTCACAAGAAAGAAGAGTAGGTCCTGAATATCATTCCACTTTGGATACCCAAACTTTGTGTAAGATCCCTCCATTTTCATAGAGACAGAGTTAGTCCTCCAGTTGAGTCACCATAAAGCACCGATTGTTGGGTTCTTCAGTGAATGGAGTCGCCAGGTGAATGATTTCAGCCGTCTTCTGTCTGATCGTTGTCCACCATCAACCATCAGATCTGAACTTGAGATATGTATTGGGGCAAAACAATCTTCAAGTAAACCATTTTCTTCATCCCCAGTGGAGTCGCCACTATGTTAGCACCTAAATCTGCCTTAGGCTGAAGGAAGGCAAAATTCATGGTAACCACAAACCATGCTCAGTCTGGTAGCTAGCCCTACCAAAACAGGAGAGGGCTCTCTCCGAGTCACACTCAGTAAATAAATAAACGATATGGTCTGAGATGACTTACAATGAATATTGATTTTAGGCTAGGTAAATAAATATGGAAATAAGAGGCAATTTTTGATAAATGACTGAGTTTCTGGGATGCATGGGACCAACGAACAGCATGAGCAGAGAATTTAACACAAAGTCATGGATTACTTCGTGAGGCAAGACAGGTGGAAAGTCTAGCAATTAAATTTTAAATAGTGCGAAATGGAAAGATTGTTTAGGAGGGTGAAAAGGGCATAAATACATGAATCCTTTACAATAGAAGAAGAACACAGAACGTGAAACTTTCCCACAAGCAAAGCAATAAACATGAATTCTACCTTATCTTAGAAAATTTCACTGGAAATGAATATGAATGAACTGTGAAACATAACGAAATACATATGAAACAGAAAGAGAATACATTTTCTACACTCACACCACATGAATCTCATGAACCAGAGCCACTGCCTTTCATTAATTATCTTGTCAAAATATACATTGAGTAGCCGAGTTTCTCTCCCACAGTCTCCCAGAAATTACAACCAACCCTTTCCAAATGGTTTTACATACAATAAATAGACTTTTCCATTGCGAAATGGAACGACCCAAAGTTGGGGATTTTTTCAAATCATTACAAACTAGAAATGGAAAGCCAACCATTAGTGAGACATGCAGCGTTACAAAAATGACAAACTGTTTTGGGTGACTGCTCGCCTTCCTTTGCCACTTAGATAGAAGCCAACCTTTAGTGAAAATACTTTTTAAAATTTTCGTTAGGTGCCGAGAAAAATGTAGTGTAAATGAGCGGGCCCACTTGGAGAAAATCGCGAATCGAAATTTCGCGGAGCGGAAGTGATTTTGGCCTTTGGTTCTCTGTGTGCCGCGCCCAAAACTTTATGCATTGCGCCACTTTGGAGGAAATTTTGAGGTACATTCGGAAGTCCAAATTGTGCCCAAGTGTGCTTGTTAGAAATCCTTGTCTGTCTACTTTCCAACCCAAGTGGAATTTCTGAATTTGGTGCTCCTTTTCCCCTCCAAAACTTCAATCTCCCAAGACTGCTTCCTATGTGTCAAAATAGGGGCAGAGAGGTCATTTTTTGAGTGTTTTTAACCTTCTGGGGACTCAAACCTTGCCCAAACTTCTTAGCCATACACCACCAGTCATGATTTTTCATGCCAAATCCAAAAATGTAAACCTTTCATGATTTGGAGCTCCCTATCATAAGTGTCGCGCCAGTGGCGCAGCGCACAGGGAGAAAAACCCTGTTTTTTTTACAAAAATTTGCCAAAAATGCCAAAAATGCTCCAAATTTCTTGAAATTTGGGCTGGAGCTTCTCTATGAAGTGTGATGCTAGGCCAAAGAGGCTTCGTCCAAGATTCAGAGCCGATCTTCCTCTTTTTTCCGCTTTTGTCGTTTTGTTCCCTTCCTCAATTTCGCCTTCAAATTCCTTATTCGAGCCTTGGAACTCATATTGCGTGCCCTGTAATGATAAACCATATGCCTCAATAATGCTTTGTCCTTGTCGCTTTCACCAACAGCCCCTCTAAGTGGATGTTGATCCTTTTGAGCCAAATCTCTTGATCGGCCTCTATCCCCTGCTGATAGGGTGTCCTCTCATTTAGGCTTCGTTGGGCAGCCTGCTGGTCTTCACAGATGTTTTGCCACCTCTATGAGGCCTCCTGGGTGCATGTACCTCTATTGATGAATCCCTGTGTGTCTCTTCTTCATGATCATATGACGGATCAGATGTCATGTCTGCTGGTGGACAAACTGTCTTGGACAAATAGGTGTTGATATGTCACACTGCCTTGTAATGCCTTTGATGATGTGCTTGACGTTTGTCACCAAGAGAAAATAATGACATGAGGGACAGTAAGGGGAGAGAAAAATAGTGAGGGATTAGGGACTATTGGGAGAGATTTGTTTGGGAAATATAGGAGGGTTTGAGGGGTTTTATGTGTGGGATAGAGTTTAGGGTTTCACCTTTGAAAGTTTTGGTAAAGGGAATAGGGGTTTAGTAACTTTAGGGGATGAGGAACAATGGAGTCAAGGAACAAAGGGAATTAAGGACAAGATAAATAATGGAAAAGAGTAACCTTGGTGGCGAACAAGTTTTGAAACCCTAGGCAGCAGTTTACATGTGAGGAATTCAAAATGAAAGGGTTGAATTTTTGTTTCAATCATTAGCATCCATAAACCACCATACCCTAGCACAAACTTGGATGAAACACCAACATGGAGGCTTTACCTACTTGTGGAATGAAGAATTTTCAATTTGGAGGAAGATTTCAATGAATTTCAGACCTTTTAGCCCAGTGCGTCGCGCCTCCCATGTGCGCCGCGCTAGTGTAAATTTACACTGGAAAATCTCTCCCAATAGGCTGTGCCCTCCCTGTGCGCCGCGCCTTTTTACAGGAGCCTTTTGGAGGCCTTCCAGGTGTCAAAATTGGGTGCAGGATAACGCGTTGGAAAGGTATTTGCGTCCACTTTCCAGCCCAACTAGAATGTTTCAATTTGGAGTTTATTTGACCTGTCAAAAATCAAATCTCCAAAGACTGGTCAAAATGTGCCAAATAAGGCTGCCTCAAGGCAGAGTGCTGTTGCAGTCAACTTTTGAAGGTGTTCCTCAACTCCAAATTGAGCTCACGATATCTCATTGGAAAGATCTTTGTGTCTAGTTATCATTGTACTCATCCGTAAATTCATTTGACTAATCAAGCTAGGAGAAAACTTGATTTTCCCAAGGTCACTTTAGAGGTGCATCCATTCTCCCGAGGCAATTGTATTTTTGGCATTTCTCTAAAACCATGACACCTATGTAAAAAGTGAAGGATGGTTTTCTTCATTGGCCTATTTTGGACAAAAACCTCTCTCAGGTTTCCAAAATTCATCTTTTCTTTCTCTGAAACATCATTTGAGTGAATTATTGAGCCTTCCTCTGGCCTGCAAGTATTATTGAAGCACTTTGAGAACAACAATTTGCAAACCTTAGACCTAATGACCAAGTTGACTCTTTGCTTATCAAGCGATAAAAACAAAGACGGGAAATGATTTCAAGACTGCCTTAATGAACTTTAATAAACAGAGATGAGCCAGCAGGACATGGCATAAGGGATAAACGAGTGACCAGGTCCTTCTGTCAGATTATGGCATGCCCCTAGCGGAATGCAGCTGAGTGAATGGAGTGAGACACCTAAAAATGAAATGCAAAAAGAGTTTTGATCTCTGATGGAGGAATGACAAGACCAACTCTAACAACTTCACTAAGGATAGCATGTCTCGAAAGTTTGATGTGATATATTTTCTGGTCGAGCTGATCCACAACCTTAACAAGGACTAAGTAATAAAACCTTGGGGGACTTATCTTTCTCTCTATCTTTTTATTCATCAACGTAAGTAATCTGTGGAGATGGGTATGTCAACATAATACCCAAGATGTTCTTCACCCAATGATTAGCATATCTCTTATGTGTACCATCCAATTTACATGATACAATATATGTGAATTTAAGGTCTTCCACTATTTGAAATTGTGCCCATACTCATCAATGATTATTTTTGTGCTCATCTTGAATAGACCTTCTTACCTTGTAGCCTTTGATGCAAGAGCATCCAGCTAAGGGCACCATGACCGGGTGTTTGGTCTCAGCTAAGGAGGAGAGGTTCATCATTATTTGATTTCATTTATGTTTGTTGATTAAAACAGTGTTAGGAACTTGTTTTATTTCATTATCAGTTAATAGATATTTAGGGACAACACAGTTAGGTGAAGGTAGTTACCGCCACATTGTTGTTTTTTTCTTTTATTTATTTTACAGTTGTTTACTTTATATATATATATGTGTTGTGTGTGTGTGTGTGTGTGTGTGTATATATATATATACATATATCACATATATACATATATACATATATACATACACACACAACACACACACACACATCTATATATATATATCATCTATGTATTCCACAGAACAAGAAAACTCAAACAGCAAAATAGTTATCAACCTTGTAACGGAAGAAACAACTGCAAACAGTTTGAATAACTGTATTGTAACAATACAAAAGAGAATGTACCACATTGTGGAAAGGGTTCGATATACTGGTACAGAAAAGTAATACAAAGGGAAAACACTTTCATTTTGAATCCATCTATCCAAGGTTTGTTTTTTTTATCTAATTACTATCATCTATACAAATAGACAAACTGTGTATTTTATTTTACTAGAAATCCTTCTAGACAAGCAGTGACAAAGTTCAAGAAATCAAGTGACAAGCGGAGAAGTAGTTAAAAGAATCGCATGACAGAAGGAGACATCATATTAACACAAGACTGAGCAGGCAGTTCCAGCCACGTCAATAATTATAGAAATACAAGAACAAGTAACAACCATAACCGCTAACTAAACAAATACAACGACAGTGAAATGCATTCATAAGAAAGGTAACCCTGTACCTTGAAATTCCTTTTTTATTATTCATCTTTAAAATAATTTCAACGTCAAGACTAGTATATAGTATATAAATACAAAGTTCTAAAGTCCAGAAAACCATAAGGCCTAACAAACCCTCCTCCGGGAGAAAGACAGTGAACGAGGGTTAAGGTTAAAACCCTGAACGACTACAATCCATCAAAAAACAAACAAGATTATTTACAACTGGGACTGAAGGCCATTTGACATCAACCAACAAACAAGACAACAGAGTCTCAGTGCCTAGCCTATCAACCAACTACACCAAAGAAGAAAGCGACTTGGGAAACCCTCAAACAAACAAACAAACTATAACAGGGAACGATCCTACCAGTTCCATTTGGGGGAAGTGTGAGTAGCGGTCCAACAAGGAGCCATAACAAACCTGCATAGAGACCACAATAAATATTAGTGTTGATATACAAAAAGGTTAAAGGAATGAACGACAGACAGTGAAGAATAAGAAACCCCAAGCGAACTTACCAACTTATTAGTTAGCGTTGGATGAATGAACCCACATTTGGGTTGCGACCATTGAAGGAAAACCTACTGACAAGGAGAAACAATTGCTAGTTCCTAAGGAAACCCGAGGAAATACATTTTAGCAAGGAAAGGGTGATTACCTTGCCAGATCCAAATGATGCAGAGGAAAGGGTCCTTCGTGGCCATGCCCTACATTCACAAATACATTATAGAAAAGTCAAACGAAGAAATAATCATATAGATAGCTAGAAAATATCATTGAAGAAATTCAGCAGAATGCCTTAAGGAATGGAAGGAGAAACAGTGAGAGTACCAGACCACTAAGGAAACAGAGAAACCCTCACGTAAAATCAACGAAGCCAAAAACTTAATGACAGATCCGAACTAACCAGATATCCAAGACAAATAATGAGCAGAGCTATCCAACCAACCAACAGAGAAACCCATAGTTGGGTGTGGACAGAGCATCAGGCTTGAATTCATTACTGTCACCAAAAAAACCGGTAGACGGCTCGCTCTCACCACTGAACCATGCAGAATGAAAATGCCAGAGTGAATGGAGTGAGGGTTAGGGTTTAGTCCAAGAGCAAGAAGGAAACCCAAGGCTAGGACAACTGTCCTCTCAACATACAAATAAATCAATATAGCCATCAATACACACACACAAAATATGCGCTAACCCTTTTGATTAATGGTTAATCGAATTACATTGATTGAATCATTTGTATTAATCATTGTTTATTAGTGTTGAACCTTAAGTCATGGGTTGGTCCCATCATATTGTGGTATCACAGGAGGATTTAGAGTTTTCCTGAGAAATGGAGGTTGGAAGACGAGGTCGTGGAAAAGGTGCTCGGAGAGCAGTAGAGGAAGGATTGCGAGAGGAAATTAGGATCCTTGCTGCCCGTTTGGAAGTAGTTGAAGCAGGAAAGAGAAGGGATCCAGAGGTAGGAGATGATAGCGAAGAAGAAGCCATAGTTACAACAAATGGATCAGATGAAGAAGGGTCAGAAATGAGATTGTTGAGGTCGGTCCTATTACCTAGTAGCAAGCCTAAACCAAAAATTCCAAATTATGACGACAGCTTATCCACAAAAGTTCTGTTGGACTGGATCAGGGAATTGGACAAATATTTTGAGTGTCAAGAGGTCAGTGAAGATCGAAGAGTTAAGTTCGCTGCAACAAAGCTGAAGGGACACGCAGCCTTGTGGTGGGACAATGTCCAGGCAGAAAGAATAAGGATGAACAAGTTGCCAATAAAGAAATGGCCAAGAATGGTGGCCAAGTTGAAAGGAAAATTTCTACCCAAAGACTACCGGATTGTACTGCATCGGAAAATGCAAAATTTGAGCCAAAAAGGGATTACAGTGAGAGAGTATACTGAAGAATTATACCAGGTAAATTTAAGAGTTGGTTATACGGAGGACACCCCGGGAAAAGCAACAAGGTATGTAAATGGACTGAGATTGGAAATATTGGATGAAATCAGCATTATTTCCCTAAAAAATATAGAGGAAGCCTACCAGAGTGCCATGAAGGCAGAGGAGAAGATCACCAGAAAATGAAATGCTAGGAGAGGACAGGGTACCGATAGAGGAAGAGGACAATCCTATGGCAGAGGAGGAACTGCCACCAATAGTGAAGAAGGAAGCAATTCCAAGACTTCTAGGACAACATAAAAAGGACACAACACTAGAGGTGGAAGGCCATATCAATGAGGAAGAGGAAATGGTTGAGGTAGAGGAGCTAACTATCAGTGCTACAGGTGCCACAAGTGGGGGCACAGGTCTTTCAAATGTCTTGAAGCGGAACAAGCTGGTCAAAGAGGAGCGTTTGTTTCACAGCTAGAGGAAGCAGAGGCACGGCCTTAGGAAGTGGAAAATTGTTGGAAACAGGGGAAACCTTAGTTCTAAATAAAGTTCTATTAAAACCAGCCAAGGAGACAGCTGAACAAACTCAAAGGAAAGCATTATTCTGGACAGTTTGTAAGTCGCACGGAAAATGTTGCAAGTTGATTATCGACAGTGGGAGCACGGATAATCTGGTTGCCACATAGATGGTAGAGAAGTTAGGTTTGAAGCGGCTGAAACACCCCACTCCTTATAAGGTATCATGGTTGCATAAAGGCCATCAACTATTGGTTGACGAATAGTAAAAAGTTGAGTTCCACATTGGCAGGTATAAAGACAAGGTTATTTGTGATATTATGCCAATGGATGTATGTTATATACTGCAAGGGAGGCCATGGCAGTATGACCAGAAGGTAGTGCATGATGGGAAGACAAACTATTACAAGTTTGTCAAAGATGGGATCAAGCACACACTTGTGCCCATCAAGGAGGAGGAGACAACAGAAACAAGTGGGACGAAACTGTTACTAATGGGTGGAAAATAGTTTTTGAAGCAGATTGAAGATACTGAAGTAAACTATGATGTTATGAGAAGGGCAAAAACAGTGCTGTTACACATAGAAGTGTCTGATTTGCCTGTAGAAATTCAGAAAATGCTGCAGGAATTCACCGATATAATAGTGGACAATCAACCAGATAAATTTCCTCCTAAGAGAAGTATAAGTCATCATATTGACTTTATACCTAGAGCAAGTTTATCGAACAAGGTAGCATACTAGATGAGCCCCAAAGATAATGAGTAAATCAGAAAATAGGTGCAAGAATTGCTGGATAAAGGGTTGATAAGGGAGAGTTTGAGCCCCTGCACAGTTCCAACAGTTCTCGCTCCCAAGAAAGGAGGAGAATGGAAAATGTGCATAGACTCGAGGCCCATCAACAAGATTTCCATTAGGTATAGATTTCCACTGCCACGAATGGACGATATGATGGACTACCTAAGTGGGGCAGCATACTTCTCGAAGATTGATCTGAAGAGTGGTTACCATTAGATTCGAATCAGGGAAGGTGATGAGTGGAAGACAACCTTCAAGACCAATGAAGGGTTGTATGAGTGGCTAGTAATGCCATTCGGATTAAGTAATGCCCCTAGTACCTTTATGCGATTGATGAACGAAATGCTGAAAGAGTTCAATGGAACGTTTGTAATAGTGTATCTTGATGATATATTAATTTTCAGCAAGACTAAGGAGGAACACTTTCGACATGTTCAAAGTGTGCAAGAAAAATTGCAGCAGAATAAGCTGCTGATAAATATGAAAAAAAATGTAGTTTTCTTCAAAGAGAACTAGTTTATCTAGGTTTTGTGATTGCAGAGAATGAGTTGAAGATGGACCCAGAGAAGATTGCAGCAGTCGTTAACTGGCCATCCCCAAAAAGTATGTTTGAGGTACATAGTTTTCATCAGCTGGCAAGTTTTTACCATAAATTTATAAGGAATTTCAGTGAAATCTGCGCACCTATGTTGGACACTATAAAAAAGGCAAGTCAGCCTTTTCGTTGAACCGAGGCAGTAGAGAAGAGCTTTCAGCGGCTAAAGAAGAAGATCACAGAAGACCAATCCTGAGATTGCCATATTTTAAAAATATTTTTCAAGTTCACTGTGATGCAAGGAGTACAGCCATTGGAGTTGTACTTAGCCAAGAAGACAAACCTGTTGCATTTTTTAGTGACAAGTTGAATGAGAGCAGGCAGAATTATTCATCCTATGACAAAGAATTCTATGTTGTCATCCAGGCACTGAAGCATTGGAGGCACTATCTGCTGGGAAGTGAGTTTGTTTTATTCTCTGATAATTCTACGTTGCAATACGTGATGCAACAGCATAAACTGAATCACAAGCATGCTAAGTGGGTTGAATATTTACAGAGTTTCACCTTGTGTTGAAACACATTATTGGGCATGCCAACAAGGTGGCAGATGCATTGAGCAGAAGAGCCTTGCTCTTGCAGGAGAGTACGATACAAGTGTTGGGCTTTGAGCATTTGAAAGACTTGTATCAGACCGATGCGGATTTCAAAGAGGCTTATGAAGCCTGTGAGAATCATTTGCTGAGAAACAATAGTCCATGGTTGGACTATAATTTGTAGGAGAAACTATTATTTAAAAGGGGATAGTTATGCGTTCCTGATTGTTCAATGAAAGAGAATATAATACGGGAGAAGCACAGTGGAGGTCTAGCTGGACATTTCATCATAGATAAAACGTTATATCAGCTCAGCCATTTTTATTATTGGCTAAGAATGCGAATGAATGTGCAAATATTTATGACCAGATGTAAAATGTGTCAGTTGGCAAAAGGACACAGTCAGAATACGGGGCTCTACACACCATTGCCCATTCCAAGTAGACCATGGGACTTAGTCAGTTTGGACTTCATCTTGGGTCTACCAAGGATGTATTGGGGTTATGATTCGGTGATGGTAGTATTAAACCGGTTCTCAAAGATGGCACATTTCATCCCTTGTTAAAAAACTAGCGATGCCATTCATGTGGCCCACTTATTTTTCATAGAGATCGCCAGGCTACACGACCTACCTAAGTCCATTCTTTCCAACAAGGACGTGAAGTTTACAAGGCACTTCTAGCACACCTTGTGGAAAAAGTTGGATACACAGTTAAGTTTCAGCTCTGCTTATCACCCGCAGACCGACGGGCAAACAGAGGTGGTAAACAGGAGCTTGGGGAATGTGCTATGAAGTTTGATCGAAGAAAAATCACGAATGTGGGATCGTGCACTTGCCCAGGCAGAGTTCGCTTACAAAAACTCACCCAATCGCAGCACGGGTTATAGTCCTTTTCAGATCTTATATGGCATGCATCTTCGCGGAGTGCATGAGTTACGGGATCTAGGACAGCAGGAAACATGGAGTGTTGATGGGGAAGATTTTGCCAAAGCAATGAATGATCTACACAAGTAGGTAAAAATGAATTTGCAGGACAGAAGTCAAAAGTATAAGCAGCAGGTAGACCTGAAACGGTGAGAGGTACAGTTTAATGTGGGGGATGAAGTCCTCGTGCATTTGCACAAGGAACATTTTCCTAGAGGTGCACACAACAAACTGAAATACAAGAAGATTGACCCTTGCAAAATTCTCTGAAAATTTTTAGCCAGTGCTTACGAAATACAGCTGCCACCAGGAATAGGCATCTCACCCATCTTCAATGTGGCAACTTATTTCCATATACTTCCAGTCCTGAGGAAGACAGTACAGCACAACCTACATGGGGCACACAGGAAGGGAGTGAGACTTGGATGAGACAAATGCCTTCAGCTCAGCCCCTTGAGATCGAGAGAATCCTCAACACTCAGGTGGCCAGGTGAACTCGGCGAAAGGAATACCTACAATATCTAGTCAAGTGGAAGAACCATCCCATTGAGGATAGTTCATGGCTTAACACCAGACAGATACAACAGGCAGGCTATTCAGTCGAGAAGCTGATGGACGAGAGTCATGAATCTTTCTTACCCCAGGAGCCTGATGCTGGAGCATCTAGCTAAGGGCACCATGACTGGGTGTTTGGTCTCAGCTAAGGAGGAGAGGTTCATCATCATATGATTTCATTTATGTTTGTGTATTAAAACAATGTTAGGAACTTATTTTATTTCATTATCAATTAATAGACATTTAGGGACAACACAGTTAGGTGAAGGTCGTTACAACCACATTGTTGTTTTTTTCTTTTATTTATTTTACAGTTGTTTACTTAAAAAAAAAAAAAATAGAAAAATAGTTATCAACTGTGTAACGGAAGAAACAACCGCAAACAGTTTGAATAACTGTATTGTAACAACAAGAAAGTGAATGTACCACATTGTGGAAAGGGTTCGATATACCATAACAGAAAAGTAATACAAAGGGAAAACAATTTTATTTTCAATCCACCTGTCCGAGACTTGTTGTTTTTATCTAATTACTATCATTTGTACAAATAGACAAACTGTGTATTTTATTTTACCAAAAATCCTTCCAGACAAGTAGTGACGAAGTTCCAGAAATCGAGTGACAAGCAGAGGCGTAGTTACAGGAATTGTATGACAAACGGAGACATCATATTAACGCAAGACTGAGAAGGTAGTTCTAGCCACATCAATAATTATAGAAATACAAGAACAAGCAACAGTCGTAATTGCTAACTAAACAAATACAACCACAATGAAATGCATTCATAAGAAAGGTAACCCTGTACCTTGAAATTCCTTTTTTATTATTCATCTTTAAAATCATTTCAATGTCAAGACCAGTATATAGTATATAAATAAAAAGTTCTAAAGTCCAGAAAACAATAAGGCCTAACAAACCCTCCTCCTGGAGAAAGACGGTGAACGAGAGTTAGGGTTATAACCCTGAACAGCTACAGTCTGTCGAAAAACAAACAAGATTATTTACAACTGGGCTCGAAGGCCATTTGACATCAACCATCAAACAAGACAACAGAGTCTTAGTGCCTAGCCTATCGACGGAATACACCATAGAAGAAACAGACTTGGGAAACCCTCAAACAAACAAACTGTAATAGGGAACGATCCTACTGGTTCCGTTTAGGGGAAGTCTGAGTAGCGATCCGACTAGGAGCCATATCAAACCTACACAGAGACCACAGTAAATATTAGTGTTGATATACATAAAGGTTAAAGGAATGAATGATGGAAAGTGAAGAACAAGAAACCCCAAGAGAACTTACCAGCTTATTAGTTAGCGTTGGACACATGAACACACATTTGGGTCACGGCCATTGAAGAAAAACCTGCTCATGAGGAGCAACAATTTTTAGTTCCTAAGAAAACCCGAGGAAATACATTTTAGAAAGGAAAGAACAGTTACCTTGCCAGAGCCAAATGACACAGAGGAAAGGGTCATTCGTGGCCATGCCCTACATTCACAAATACATTGCAGACAATTCAAATGAAGAAATAATCATACAGGCAGCTAGAAAATATCATTGAAGAAATTCAACAGAACGCCTTAAGGAACGAAAGGAGAAACAATGACCACCAGAAGAGTACTAGACCACTGAGGAAACAGAGAAACCCTCACGTAAAATCAACGAAGCCAACAACTTAATGATAGAGCCGAACTAACAAAATAGCGAAGACAAAGACTGAGCAAAGTTATCCAATCAACCAACAGAGAAACCCATAGTCAGGCGTGGACAAAGCATTGGGCTCAAATTCATTAATGTAACCCACAAAACCGGCGGACGGAGCTCTCACCACTGAATAATGCAGAATGAAAATGTCAAAGCCAATGGAGTGACGGTTAGGGTTTAGTCCAAAAGCGGGAAGGAAACCCGAGGCCAGGACAACTATCCTCTCAACATAAAAATAAATCAATACAGCCATCAATACACACAAAAAAAAATTGCGCTAACCCCTTTGATTAATGGTTAATCAAATTATGTTGATTGAATCATTTGTATTAATCATTTTTTATTAGTGTCGAACCTTAAGTCACATGCTAGTCCCATCAGCCTTCAAAAATTTATTCATCCTTTACCATATCCAAAAACGATTGGAGTACTATACCTTCCTGGTAGTACATCAGACCTCTGACTGTCTTGCTCAAAACCTGTCCTTTATTAAATGCTCAATGCAAAGGCTTTTTCACTTTATCTTTTTGTTCTATGACATCACCTTCTGTCTCACAACTTGCTCATCCTAGGAAGTCCTTCCATTCACCTGTGTCAATTCCTGGAAAATAAAAAAGAATGGAGACACCATCTCCATTTTCCAGTGAAAGTTTCTTCAATGAGAAACGAACATTCCCCTTGTAGTATGGCACCATAGCACCTTTTAAGGCATATATTTCTGTTAGCATTTCTAACATGCACACCATGTACTCGATTACATCCTAAAATTCAATGGCATTAAATCTGCACAAATAAAACAAATTTAAAGACCTTGAACTTATAACAACCACAATTTTGTAATATGGTGTACCTTTAAGGTCCACAACCATTCATTTCATTAGGACTGGCAAGTCCCATACAATGGGAAAGAAAGAAGAAGTTGAAACTTTTATTTAATTAATCCATATAGGTCAATTAATGGAGGGTCACTAACAATGAGAGCCAAGGTATACATGTTCTCTTATATATCTTAGTAAGGGGTCATAGCTTTATAACTCTTTGTGAATATTAATTATTGTAACCAACACTATTACTAATATAACTACCACTACTTTTATCAGAGTTTTTAGTTGGGACTGTGAAGATGTTTTAATGTAACTTGTTTCGAGTTAACATTTCACTCATCATCAAAGAAGTGAACTCTTCAAGAAAAATGTGTTAGATTAAATATTTTTACACAGTTCATAACAAAACTCAATAGTGTTAACCTGAGAAAGCCTCCACTTGACTTCTACTTGATTATTACCAAGGTACATGAACTCTAACATGGCAGATCAAAACCATTTCTGGAGCATCTCTCATAATCTTTTGCATTATTCTAGCACTTAACATCTGCTTGTTGAATGATTTGTTTGTGTGGATGCATGTTAGGATCTTTTGCAGGATGTTATTTTTATCACTATGGAAGTTCTTCAAAAATGAAATGCTTTTAGAATTGAGATTCCTTTGGTACTTGCAATTCTGGAATGGTGACATTTGAAACTTATACATCTTCTTTAAAATATTGTGGGCAAGGAGCTTCAAATAGCGTATTGTCAAATCTCTACTTGACCTGAAGGAATAAATTTTAGTACCTGTTGTGGTAAAACACAACCCCCCCCCATTATTGATTTGTTCACTTCAAATAATGGAGACCCTTTCTATAAAATTTCTGGCTAAACGCCTTTTAGGATTTTTATTAAGTTGATTATCCTACGATTTTGTTAATTTTTCATTTTTTAGACTTTCATTCTTGATTGCTTTGTTGAAATCGATTTTTGGCAAGCTCTCCATTGATACTTGTTTCACCTCATTTGGTCAACTCGTTTGTAAATGGCACTCCTTTGAAGTCTAATCATTTATGTCGCCTAGGTTAAAAATTCATAAAATGTACAATATTCCATTTTTGTAATTAAATTAGTTTAATAATGCATTTGTTTTAAATATTAACCCCTAGTTAGTTATTACTAACATTTTTCATTTTTTTACTTATACAAACCAAATCATGAAGCAACAGGATTTTAGTAATTTACTCCAATATTCAAATAAATTACTAATCTCGAAAAAACAAAATGTCAAAGTGTTTGTATATAAGAAGAGCTTCAGCATAAATCACATGATAAAGACCTTTGTCGACGCGTTTCGAACCAACCAGTGTGGTTCATCGTCAGGACAAGTTGAGGCAACAGATCCAGCCTAGCAAGATAAATAGTCTGAGCAGAGATTCCAACGGCTAATTTAACGGCTAACCTAACGGCTAATTTTACTAATAGACCCAAGTCAAACTTAATTTAATATAATATCGTTATTGTTGTAAATTAATATTATTATAATTTATTTTATGGTACTAAGTTAAAATTAGGTCCAAGTTATATAAATGTATGGAAAATTAAAAATTAATTTTTATAACCTATTTAAACTAATAATGCTATCTATAAATTATTATTAATATTATATGTATTAATTTAAATTAATTTTATGGGAAAAATCTAAATTAGGTAAGAATATCAATTCAAGGTTAGTTTTGAAATTAATTTATTGATTAATTTAAATTGATATATTTATATTAAAATATTTTATAATAATTCTTTATATATAAGTAATTATTAATATTATATGTATTAATTTTAAATGGGAAAAAACCAAATTAGATAAGAAATATCAAATCAGGTTAGTTTTAAAATTAATTTAATGACTATTTTAAATATATATATATATAATATATATATATATATATATATATATATATACCATAATTATAAAAATATAAAAATAATTATGAATGGGGGTTATATTATATATTATTACTTACTATATAAATATTACTAATACTAAGAGAATCTATCTTAGTTATAAAAATATGTTTAATATTAAAATAATCAATAATTTAGTTTATTATATTTTTATTTTTATAGCGGCTTAGTTTACATAAATTTCATAACTTAATTAAAACTTTATTAAAAAAAATAAATATATAAAATAAAAATATATTATGCGATTGGAGTTTTTAATCGCATCGGAGTTTTCGATCGCGAAATTTTAAAAATCCCCAATAACCTTCACTCTCCCCATTTTCCGATTGTGAAAAGGCATAAGGTATTAATACAAAGTCTCATCATGAGCTTTGTAATTCATTTTAAGTTTCAAATCCACTCACGTATGAGTGAAATGGTATGTAATATTAAGTTTAATATTAAAAAAAAAAAAAAAAATTATAATGTGATCGCTCCATCGTATCGGGAGTCCTCAATTGATACAAGTTTTATGAACCCTGACTCAAGGTTTCCTCAGATGCGATAAGTCAAACCTTGACTTTCATTTTGAGCTCATGCCTTCATTTGTTGTTTTGAATTAGTTAGTAAATGGCTTATGTAAGTACATTAACATATGAATAAAGAGGTAGAATAGTTTTAAATTAATATTAAATAGTTATTTAATATTTAATATTAAATTTTAAAATTAATTAATTATAAAATTAATAAATTAATTAATGTATTATTTAGATTAATATTAATTAATAAACAGTTTATTAAATAATTAGTTTGGTTCATAATTAACAATTAAATTAGAATTAATTATTAGATAATTAACATCTAATTTAGGATTAGAATTTAATTAAAAATTTCTAATTTTTTTAGTCGAGCAACAAAGTTTCCAGATTTATGCCAGATTTGACCCATCAACTTTAGAAGCTCATAGATTGAGTTATACTTGGCCAAAAGAAGCCCAAAATGGCTCATTAGAAAGATAAAATCAAGGAGAACATTTATGAGGGAGTTTCACTAACAAATTTGGTCGTTTATTGGGTCAAAAATTAGGCAAAAGTTTTAGCTCCAAATTTTTGAAACAAAATCAATTTTCTAAGTTTTTTTTGCTGCATTTTCATTTGTCCAACCCTCTTCTGAATGCAGATCCATTCATCAATGATATCCTTGGCCAATAAAACCATTCCAGGCATCAATAGAAATCTTAAATTTTATTTTCAATTATTTAATTAATTACATTTGATTGGATTTGTTTTAATGCCAGAAATGACATTTTGATTTTATTTTCGCATCTTAATTTATTTTGATTTCTTTTTGCAGGAAAATAGTAGAAGAGATATGGAGAAAAAGATCTCAATTAATGAGAATGATCCAGCAATTAAAAAGTTGAAATTTTGAGCAAATAAAATTGGATTGGGCAGATTTTTCTTCAACAAACCTTCCTCTCAAAAATACCTTTGGAAATATTATAAATTGAATATTGCAAAATGTAATGGGGGGCTGCTATCCTCTGCAATTTTATACTTCTAAAAGCACTTTTGCAATAGGAATTTAGAGTTGTAGGAGGGAGGAGAGAAAATCTCAAATCTGAAGATTATATAGGTTTTTTCCTTTGTATTTTGAATTATGTATGACGGGAAGAGTTTGCACTATTGAAGCTTTAGTCTTAAAAGCATAAGTTCAAGCAATGTAAAGGACTGTTGGAGACCAGAGTCAGAGAAATGGATTCAATAAATTGGTATTTCTAATACTACTGTTTCAAATACTAGTTTCATTTTTATGATAACAGGAATCCGTCATTTTATTCATGTTTGTGCACTTTTGTCAATATGCGTAATTTGTAGCAATGTTGTTATTATGTATCTCTGATCTTATGGATTAAATTCTAATTTATGAGTAACTATTTACTCAGAAATCTATCTTATAAAACTGATTTATTAAATAGTGATGTGCTATGAACTATTTCTGCATATTATTGTTTAATTATTGGATTTACTGATTTGACAATCAATATCATTTTTGTGAATTATTTCCTAAGTGTTGTTGGTTTATTATTTCAGTTAAAAGTTCCCAATAAGATGTGCTTCAGTATTCTCAAATGTTAGTTAATTGAACTATTTCGTTAGCTTGACATTAACTAAAAGCCAGACATATTTAAATCCTTATCATTTAATCATCTTGCTCTTAGTTGGGTTAGATCTATATCTGCCTAATTGAAATAAGATTAGGATTAGTTTCTTTTTCCTTGCAGTATAGGATAAGCTTGCATTTAGATTAATTTCTACATTCTCTTAAGTCTTCTTCTCAAAGAGGCAAAATTTTAGTTGTGGCTTGGCTGAACCCAAATAAGCTTAAGGGTCATTCTCTTGCCCGATTAGCAAGAAAAAGTGATCTGATATCCCTGTCTATTGGTAATTAAAGATACATCGTAAACCAATAGCGATAGGGAAAAGGTAACTGAACCTAGTTAAACCAATCAGAGCCACTACCCCAAATGGAAAAGGAACTACTTTAAGGTCCAGACCGGGAGGTTATCCCCTAATGTTAAAGTCAACATTTTTGGCCCTCAACATTTTTTGGCGCTAAAAAGAGGGCCTGAAACTTATTGCCTATTGGAGTCTTTTCAATTTTAACATTTTATTTAAATCACGATGGCTCCTCTTAAACTTCCAATTTGGAGTTGTATCCATGGACATGCATCTTCCAATACTTCACCCGAAGTGGTAAGACTCTTGTCTTAGGGAAAGTTTAATGATAAGAGAAATTCTTCTGCTTTTAATCATGTCTTTTAATTTATTCAAAATGTTTCAAATTATGTCCACATGGGGTAGCCCAAGCGGTAAGGGCCATGGAAATGAAGTCTCACCGAACCGGAAGTCTTGGGTTCAAATCTTGGGCTACCCTTCCCCCTTAGAGGGGTACATAATGGACACATAAATCGAAGAGTCCTGCCCTAGCTTACAAAAAAAGAATAAAAATGTTTCAAATTATGATTTTCAAAGAATTGATGAAGGCATTTTATGCAAAATGTTTACTCTCACATTTGCGGCAAAAGCCAGAAACTGGTGTAGAATTCTTCTAGTTGCCTCAATTCACAGCGAGGATCAATTTGTTACAATTCTCATTTGTAAATTTGACGGCTATGATTATGAACAGGTATGTGCCGAAAATGAATATCTACGAAGATTTCAAAATGAGTCTGTTAGAGATTTTAATATTCAATTTCATTTGAGTTGTTTAAGATTTCAAGTTGAAGATAAACCTACAGAAGAAGAATCACTAGATTAGTTTAAACATATTTGCTCTCATCCTCCCATTCACAATTCATATGAGATTAGTTCAAGCTTTGTTCCAACCCCTTCCAAAATAATCGAGAATTCCAATATGGATGTACAAATAAATTATGATGAAGTGGTCTCACAAAGCTTAGAAAATATTTCTATCCATATGCAAAAGGACAACGACAGCAATTTTGGAGAAAGCGTTGCCTTGAAATCTAAAAATTACTCTGCATTAAATTCAGAAAATCGGATTGTAAATCATCAAGTACAAACAACAATGAAATTAAATAATAACATGCAAACTATTGTACAAATTTCTGAATTTTTCCATGATGAGAAAATGCTGAAAGCGGAGTAGCAAAGCAACCTTCTTCAAGAAAGCATGAGTACACAAAAGAATGATCTAGAATTTGAAATTTATAGTGAACAGAACACAAAAGAGTTCTCAAATAGAGATAGTTTTAAATGCATTGTTTTAGATTCACATTTTTCCCTTTATCCTAATATTTTTAATGAAGGAAATTTTTCCCCTATTGGTATTAATGATATTTCAGAAAATAAAGGGGATGATCTAAACAAACTACCAATAAGTTTTTATCAAGATAGAGAAAAAATATTGATCATTCTTTTTCCATTAATGAACATGAAATTTTTATTCCTCCTTGTTTTGATATATTGGACAAGATCGAAGGAAATTCCAGAGAAAATTGTGAAGTCATTTATGATAATTACTCTAACATCGAGGATGTTGATTTCTATCCTCATGAGAAAATTCAAATAACATCCGAGAATGAGGAACGTTTCAATTTAGAAATTATTCCAACCAATCCTCATCTAGAGTAGCAAATTATCTTCATGATTTCACTATTCAAAAAAACATTTCAATTTATGATTCATATCATGATCAAGCTTTCATTCCTATTCATAATCATAATTCTCTTTCTAGTTCACAAGTTGGAATTGGCAATTACTCCAATTCTATTATTCTGGCCAATCCTTGTGAAAATATATATATATATATATATATATATATATATATATATATTTCAAAACAATCCCAATTGTGCTGTAACATTGGTTGTACTAATAGTGATTTCATTTTATTTTTTCTTTTACACTTATTTTGTTTAAATTTAGATTTATTTTCTGATTTTATTGTTCAAATTTTTTACACTTTACGCTTGCATATTGAGCACTTTACTATCAAACACTCAATTGATGCATTGTCCTATTGGGAAATTGAAGTTGCGTATTATAATCATGAACATCAAAATCTATTAATATTTCAATTTCAATCAATCCTAATGTTTTATCAAAATCTTCTATTTTCTGAAAGGCAATGTCAACAAGAGAATGTATTTTTACAATCTGGCCAGCAATCCAATTCAATTAATAATCTTCTATTATATCTGACAAATTTCCATCCATTTTCCATTAACTCATTTAAAAAATATTAGGAAAGTTTTCCTTCATGGAAGATTGTTAATAGTTTAACACTTACACATAACACTAACAAATTTTTCTAGGGCTTTGAATTTAAAATTTCATATCCACAATCTGGCCTTCATCTCCTCTTTTGAACATTTTCCAATCCTTAATGGAAACCCATCCAGATTTTAATGATCCAATTGGAATTCAGTTGGAAAAGACATTTCAAAAGAAGGTGATTGTAAATAAGATGCTAACAATAACTATACATTTTCATTTTCTTAGTTTAATTAGATTCGTATTTTTATTACTAATAATCAAACTGTGTGCATACAAAGGAATTAAAATGAGAGAATGGTTACAATGGAAATATGATTATACCTAGCCATTTTCCTGCATATGGTTAGAATAGGAGTAGAATTAAAGTAGTTAATTTATTTTCAACAGTTCTCCAGATATAAATAAAGCAAAGCAATCAGCCGTTCTCATACATGTT
>APFE031631673.1:47541-100736 GCA_000404065.3 Pinus taeda
TTTTTATTTCTTTGTTGAAATCGATTTTTTAGCAAGCTTCCCATTGATACTTGTTTCACCTCATTTGGTCAACTGGTTAATTGAACTAAGTCATTAGCTTGACATTAACTAAAAGCCAGACATATTTAAATCCTTATCATTTAATCATATTGCTCTTAGTTGGGTTAGATCTATATCTGCCTAATT
This sequence comes from Pinus taeda, assembly GCA_000404065.3. Taxonomy (NCBI): domain Eukaryota; kingdom Viridiplantae; phylum Streptophyta; class Pinopsida; order Pinales; family Pinaceae; genus Pinus; species Pinus taeda. The sequence goes on from APFE031631673.1 coordinate 47,728, forward strand.
GTGATAGGATTAGGATTAGTTTCTTTTTCCTTGCATTATAGAATAAGGTTGAATTTAGATTAAGTTTTGCATTCTTTTAAGTCTTCTTCTCAAAGAGGCAAAATTCTAGTTGTGGCTTGGCTGAACCTAAATCAGCTTAAGGGTCATTCTGTTGTCCGATCAGCAACAAGAAGTGATTTGATGTCCCTATCTATTGGTAATTAAAGATACATCGTAAACCAATAGTGATAGGGAAAAGGTAACTGGACCTAATTAAACCAGTCGGAGCCACTACCCCAAATGGAAAAGGAGCTACTTTAAGGTCCGGACCATGAGGTTATCCCTCAATGTTAAGGTAGACATTTTTGGCCCTCAACATTTCTAGCGCTAATAGGAGGGCCTAAAGCTTGTTGTCTATTGGAGTCTTTTCAATTTTAAAATTTTATTTAAATCACAATAGCTCCTCTTAAACTTCCAATTTGGAGTTGTATCCATGAACGTGCATCTTCCAATACTCCACCCGAGGTGGTAAGACTCTTGTCTCAGGGAAAGTTTAATGGTAAGAGAAATTCTTATGCTTTTAATCATGTCTTTCAATTTATTCAAAATTTTTCAAATTATGATTTTCAAGGAATTGATGAAGGCATTTTATGCATAATTTTTACTCTCACATTTGCGGCAAAAGCCAAAAACTGGTGTAGAACTCTTCTAGTTGTCTCAATTCACAACTAGGATCAATTTGTTACAATTTTCATTTGTAAATTTGACGGCTATGTTTATGAACAGGTATATGATGAAATTGAATATCTACGAAGATTTCAAAATGAGTCTGTTAGAGATTTTAATATTCGATTTCATTTGAATTGTTTAAGCTTTAAAGTTGAAGATAAACCCACAAAAGAAGAATCACTAGATTGGTTTAAACATATTTTCTCTCTTCCTCCCATTCCCAATTCATATGAAATTAGTTCAAGCTTTGTTCCAACCCCTTCCAACATAATTGAGAATTCCAATATGGATGTGCAAATAAATTATGATGAAGTGGTATCACAAAGCTTGGAAAATATTTCTATCCATATACAAGAGGACAACAACAACAATTTTGGAGAAAGAGCTGCCTTGAAATCTGAAAATTACTCTGCATTGAATTCAGAAAATCAGATTGCAAATCATCAAGTACAAGCAACAATCAAATTAAATAATAACATGCAAACTGTTGTACAAATTTATGAATTTTTCCATGAGGAGCAAATGAAGAAAGCAGAGCAGCAAAGAAACCTTCTTCAAGAAAGCATGAATACACAAAGGAATGATCTAGAATTTGAAATTTATAGTGAACAGAACGCACAAGAGTTCTCAAACAGAGACGGTTTTAAATGCATTGTTTCAAATTCACATTTTTCGCTTTATCCTGATATTTTCAATGAAGGTAATTTTTCCCCTATTGGTATGAATGATATTTTAGAAAATAAATAGGATGATCTAAACGAATTACCAATAAGTTTTTATCAAGATAGAGAAACAATCATTGATCATTCTTTTCCCATTAATGAACATGAAATTTTTATTCCTCATTGTTTTGATATATTGGACAAGATCGAAGGAAATTCCAAAGAACATTGTGAAGTCATTTATGATAATTACTCTAACATCGAAAATATTGATTTCTATCCTCGTGAGAAAATTCAAATAACATCTGAGAATGAGGAACATTTCAATTTAGAAATTATTCCAACCAATCCTCATTCTAGAGCAGAAAATTATCTTCATGATTTCACTATTCGAGAAAAAAATTCCAATTTATGATTCATATCATGATCAAGCTTTCATTCCTATTCATAATCATAATTCTCTTTCTAATTCACAAGTTGGAATTGGCAATTACTCAAATTCTATTATTCTGGCGAATCCTTGTGAAAAAAAATTATTTCAAAACAATCCCAATTGTGTTGTAACATTAGTTGTACTAATAGTGATTTCATTTTATTTTTTCTTTTACACTTCTTTTGTTTAAATTTAGATTTATTTTTTGATTTTATTGTTCAAATTTTTGACACTTTACGCTGGCATATTGAGCACTTTACTATCAAACACTCAATTGATGCATTGCCCTATTGGAAAACTGAAGTTTCATATTATAATCATGAACATCAAAGACTATTAATATTTCAATTTCAATCAATGCTAATATTTTATCAAAATCTTCTATCTTCTGAAAGGCAATGTCAATAAGAGAATGTATTTTTACAAGCTGGCCAGCAATCCAATTCAATTAATAATCTTTCATTATATCTAAAAGATTTCCATCCATTTTTCATTAACTCATTTGAAAAATATTTGGAAAGTTTTTCTTCATGGATGATTTTTAATAGTTTAACACTTACACATAACACTAACAATTCTTTCCAAGGCTTTGAATTTAAAAGCTCATATCCACAATCTAGCTTGTCATCTCCTCTTTTGAACATTTTCCAATCCTTAATGGAAACCCATCCAGATTTTTATGATCCAATTGGAAAAGACATTTCAAAACAAGGTGATTATAAATACGCTGCTAACAATAACTATACATTTTGATTTTCTTAGTTTAATTAGATTTGTATTTCTATTACTAATAATCAAACTGTGTGCATATAAAGGAATTAAAATGAGATAATGGTTACATTGGAAATATAACTATGCCTAGCCATTTTCCTGCATATGGTTAGAATAGGAGTAGAATTAATGTAGTTAATTTATTTTCAACAACTCTGCAAATATAAATAAAGCAAAGCAATCAGCCCTTCTCATACATGTTCAGTGAAACATTTTCTCCTCATCGGAAACTTTTTAATTCTTGCTTCCATTTTTAAATAAAAATCTATTGCAGCAATACCTATACTCTGCCTATTTTGAATAATCTCTTGACTAAATTCAATTGAGTTTGCACTTGGCACCAATCACCTCAAAGCCACTTTTCTCCATTTTGAAATATCTTTATAAGATTTTTTTCTTAAATTTATTTGTTAAAGGTTTTGTGGATATAAAGCTTCATGATCTAATTATCCCATGAAATATATGGTTGTCTATGATAAGCTTAATTCCAATTCAATCATTATTATTCAGTCTAACCTTTCGCTATAATCACATAAAGTTCATATTATCTTCCTCAAAAAATTTTAAAATGACCTTAAGGGTGTCCATTTTGCTGTGTTGATATTCCTCCACAATGAGTGACTTTATGATCTTTAGTTTATTATCTAATGCTGCAATACGCATCATATTTATTTACTAAAGGCATTATTAGTCACTATAACAATACAGATTCTTCTCAAGTTAATTCAGAATGAGCAGAGGTAATAAATTTTTGTTGCAATCCAAAAGGAAGCATATTTTCATTTTCGTTTCTAATGGATTCTATGAATTTCAATTCTATTTGGAAAAGGCTTTTCATTTATTCATTTTAGATAGAGGTAAGGGAATGGTAGAATTTCATATTGTAAAAGCTCTGTGATTTTTCACATTGTGCAGGTGCGGTTATATGGTTTACCGCAAAGCAATGGATGATAGGGCTTCCAGGGATACACAATGAAGCAGTCAAAGGAGGCTTTTGGGCAGGAGGAGACAGTTGGAGGTCGGTCTTTTGAGAGGGATGTTTTGGTTTTTAACCAACAATGGTTAAATTTGGGCGTGGGATGAATAAATGAACACTGGTGGGTGGTTTCATTTTACACGAGGAGGTGATTTTATGCAATATCACACCACTTTTGGATGGCAGACGGTATTTTTCGCGAGCATGTGATATAACCTAGTGCTGCCACATAGGCAAACAACACTCAACCAAAACCGTGAATCTCTTGTGCTCTTAGGTCGTTAACTGTCGGACGATGAAGCCATGCAATATAGTTGTGCGTCATTGGATCTAGGGGTGGGCGATCGAAGGGATATCACACAGTGGAGTTGCATAGATGGAGTTGGGAAAGTGGTTGGCGGGGCCCAGGGTTTAATTACAAAGAATTGTAATTAATTAACAAAATAATGACGGGATTTAAATATAAGAAACGGGTTTAATAAAAGTGGGACCATGGGTTATATGGTGATGTTTTCTTAACTACACCAAGTCTTGGTGGGTTAAATAAGGGTGTTAGGAAATTATAACATTGGGGATTTATAAAGCAAGAATTTAGGAAAAACTTAGGATAAAGGGTTTTTGGTGGGTTTTTAAGGGAAAAAAGGGAAATTAATAAGGGGAAAATGATTTCTAAAGGGTAAAGTCTAGGGAAAAGTGTGAAATCAAAAGGAAAAAGGGTTAAAATGAGGGGAAAGGGTATTTTTACAAGGGTAATGAAAGGGAAGGGTCATAATGAAGGGAAAGTTAGTGAATGAGAAGTAATGAAGGGGTAATGGAGGGAATTTTAGACATGAAAAGGGTTGAGTTAAATGAAGGGAAATTAGTGAATGAGTTGTAGTATTTAGGCCTAAAATCATATAGAACATTTTAGGGTAAATACCCAAAGTAATACAAAATTTTTGTGAATGTCCTCTTTCCTTTGATAGTTCCTCCTGCACATGAAACATAATATTCAAGCATGATGAAGGTGCATTTGAGCTAGCAACCTTGTGCATTCCAAAACATCTTTTACCTACCTTTTATTTATCCTCACATTTTCTCTTCATTTATTGGGTGAATTTGAGCTTGCTAACCCTTTATTCCTTTTTCTTTTGATAAGAAAACTATCTAATTCTAACCTTATAACTTCTGAGGGCTCAGATTAAACTGATGAGCTCCTTATTGTTATCTACCTAACTACTGATCTACCAAGATTAAACAGTTTGGCTAGACCTTTATTTCTCTATCTATCAACATGAAATTTAAATCATGAATGAATCAAGATTAAACTGTTTGATTATCATGGATTGTGGCATTTTGACAAGCTACACACAATCTTATTTGCAAAAAGTAAACTGAGAGGAGTGGCATTTGAATGTGCACACTTCCATGATCTATTTTTATCTCTTTTTGGTGGGGTTTATATTTAATATTCTTTGTTTATCTTTGTTTCTTTTTGTCCTTTGATTATTTTTTTAGGACATACCCTCTTTACATTTTTTAATATGGGAAAACATTTACAGAAAGCAAAGGTATGTACAATATTACAAGATATACATGGTCAATTCAAAATTATGAACACTATTATTATAGGAACCTAACAGGTTGTTCACTTAAACCCTCATAGTATTGTTATAGCATTGCAATTTGAATCCATCCAATTGACAATACCTTAAATTGATATAGAAAGGATATGGAATTGAAACATTCACAGATCTTTCACTCCATTTCCTTGTGCGCAGGGAAATGTTAGAAAAAACTCTAATCGAGAAGACCTGAGGCAACCATGAACCCAAAAATGCCAGAATAACAAGATAGCAAAGGCTAATACTCATTTGTCTTGAAAGTTACCACATCATTTTAAGGCATGCTAAGAAAAAATTTACTTCCTAGAATAGCAAAGAAAATACCCATGTATGTTTTGTATATCCACCTGGTTTGGAAGCCTGCTATGGGAAGGTTTTTCACCTGATATGATGGTAGCGTTCTTCCTATGCTCATCACCTACTCTAAACTTTCCCTTTCAACTTCACTTCTTCATTTGATTGCAAAGTCTGCAATGGTCCGTATCAAATCAACCCAAAAGTAGGATAATCGTGGCTCAAAATATATATGCATTCAATTTATTTGTTCATACTTTTTTGTTTCTATATTTTATGTTGGTTCTCCAAAAGAGAAGAGGTTGAATAATTGCGTAGACATTGTAGTATCCTATCTTTAATAGTGTGCTTGATTAATACTTAATTGTATGTCAATAACTACCAATTATATGTCATATATATTTACTCAGCCTGCTAAATACACATACTACATATCTATCCAAATACCAAAAATTACATTTTGGACATGTGGGTTCAAACCTCTTGCATTTGGGTCATGAAGACATGACTAGTGCTTCATTTCGAATCCCAACAGCTATTGCGCATACATCCTAGTCTACAATATATGCATTGGGTATATCACCAAATCCTTGAAATGAAATATTTTTGCATGCGAGCCAAGAGTCCTATATTTCAGTCACCCATTCATAATATAAAATATCTGGAAACGACCATTCTAATACGAGTGCCAGAATTCAAGTGCTACTCTGATAATATGTTTGTTTGCACTAGAACCAAGAAGTAGTTACACTGAGGCGGATGGAATTCAAGTCCATATCTCTACAATTAGTGCAATAAAACATTTATTTTGCATAGATTTTTTACCAATCTTCCAAATCCTGCAATGCTTTGACAATAGACATGAACCATTCCAATAACTTGAAAAATTTGGAGGAGACTACAATGGTTTTGGATCTTCGTAAGCATTCTTGGCAACTGCTATGTCCCAGATTGTAAATTGATAAGCCGTGACAAGCGTATATCCTCTTAAGTGGATATTTAATAAGAACAGAGCCATTTTTGAGCTTTGAGAAGTTTGAAATAAAATTGAATATTTGAATATAGAGGTATTTGGTGCTACTTGTGCAGTTGATCCACCCTTTGTTAAACTTGGGGAGCAAACTTTAGAGGGAGACCATTTGTACTGCCTCAACGCATATTCTTAGTGGAATTTTAACAAACACTTCCCTTTCAAACTCTAATACCTCACTAGGAATAACACTTTCGTTGAAAACTCATATGTGGGTGTTGTCATTCGTAGGTTACAGGTTCAAACCCCACACCAGCTAGCTTTCGCTAGATTGCATGGCCCACTAGTTCGATGTGCATGGTAGCCTTGAAGTCAGGTGGCTTCCCATTTTGACTTGAGTTCACTTCTGATAGTGTGTACATTGACTTGTTTGCCCTACTTCAAAGTTGCTAAATGGGCACATGAACTTAAAATACTAACAAAGGTGACCCAATCTGTCTTCATTCTTGCCAAAAACATTTATCTAAAATATGTAGTGCTTTCTCACCATACCCAACCCGAGCATTTCTTTCCATCATTGCATTGCAAGAAATTGCATTCCTTGTGGGCATTGTATCAAATAATTGGTGTGCATTCTCTAAGGTTTCAAACTCATAATGATTGATGTCCATGAAATGACATCTCACATAACCATTTGATCAAACAGAAGGTGTGCAACATCTATACTCCAACACATTTAGTATACATGTCTACAAGGGAACTCCCAAAAAAGACATCCAATTCAAGTTCACTTATGATTATCAATCCATGTAGATGTCTTCCTTGCTCAATGGAGTGTAAGGTAACAAGCATTGAGGGCACTATTGAAGGTAATATAATTCAGCCTCATACTAGACCTTTGCATTTCACGAAACAATTGGAGGGATTCCTCACTATACCCATGTTGGGTGTAGATCCCAATCAATGTACTCCAAGAGACCACATCTCTCTTAGGAATCATATCAAATAATTACCTTGCAAGCTCTAACCTACCGGAACGGGCATATCTGACAACCAAAGAATTTCATGTGAAAACATTAGGCACACAGATGTGATCAAACACTTGGATTGGATCCTCCATTCTATCACACATAACATACATTTCAATAAGAGCTAGTTCTGGAAAGGCATTTAATTCAAATCCCACTTTGATTACCTTAGCTTGAACTTGCGCACCACACTATGGACACATCAAGTTGGCACATGGATTTATAACACTTGTCAATGTAAATTGGTTTAGCATTAAACTTGCAAGCTTCATCTAAAAGTAAAGCTTCAAAGCCTCATTTATTGTGGCTTTCTTGGGAAAAAGTTGAAATGATTGCATTCCAAGACACAAAATCCCAGTCAAGCATTTTGTCGATGCGTACAACTATATCTTCAACATTTCCCCTTGATAGCCCGAGGTGGAGATATTTCCTTGGATTCCTGATTGTTTTCATTCTTGAGCAACCTCCTTATGCCCTGGAATCTAGCTCAGGGGTGATTGGGTAGCAAGAAATACCACAGTGCTGCCCAATCTATGACTGGGTGGAAAATCTTAGTCCCTAACTTAGTTGCCCATTTTATCTAAGGTTAGTACTTCTTATGATTGAAATGCATTAAACTCTAGGTTGAATTCAAGGTATGAGGCATAATCTTTTATTAGGCAATATATCAGTGATGATGTTTCTTGATAGTGCACGAATTAATTTGATGGTTGTAAGAGTTCAATTACAAGCCTATGAGTTCAGCCTTGAAGCATACACAGGTATAGTTTGTGAGTTAGATATGCATTATTTCTTGTCACCTTACAACCATTATAACTACGTGTTGATAATCATATCAACATCTTGATATAATCAGTAATGGAAACTTTTAATTTATCCTTGTTTCTTTCTATCCTAACTGTGACATGCAAATAGTTGAAAATACCTTATATCCTGAGGTCTGCCAGAAAATGTAGATTTGGTAGCAAAATTTTGGGCGGCTGTCATATTTTGTTCTGCGCTTGGTATTTTTATTCTCTTTATCTAACATTGATTTTTGTTATCCAATGGTTTTACCTACAAGCCATTGATCACTATAAGAATACATCTGGCGTAAAGAGAATTGCAAGGCTTACAAGCAACCTATAAGCCTAATTATACACACACACATACATGTGTGTGTGTGTAGAACCCACAGACTTCATGATACCTAAAGGAATAAATACTCACATAGGTAACATCGATCTGTTTTGATGTGTGACTTGCAGTTTTGCCTAATGATTGAAATAAGGGAGCAAGATCTCTGTCTACAGGAACTTTCACATAGTCTTTCTAACTCTAAACCTTGCAGTTATTAAAGTTCCCCTCATTGTAAAGGGTGTCGATGACAAGAAAGTGAATTATTTGAGATGCTAAAGTCCAAAAAGTGTGGTTAACTTATGTCCAAATTCTATAATTCTGCACTTTGGTTTCTAAACTATCCTACAAGGTAGATATCTCCTTTCATTCATTTCTATATTCATTTTCATTTTCTGAATGTTGATGAAATCGATTTGTCGCTAATAAATTGACTTAGCTTGTAAAGCTCTATATACATCGAAAAGATAATGTGCACAGCTGAGATTATGATTTAATGGAATGCATTATCCCAATGATTCATGATTGTCACTATTATGAATATTTTAAATGCCTTGAAATTGTTACAGTTGTTGGATTATTGAGCACTTAATACTTTTTCTGGCTAGTGACATCTTAAATTTAAATTTAGCTTTTATGACTCTTTAAATGGAACAAGTGTCCTTAAAATGAATTTGTAAGTTTTTCACCTTAACCAATTCCGATTGATTAATCTGTTAGGGCCTAAATCTACCTCAGGCTGAGAAAGGCAGGTCTACAGTAACATCAAACGATGCTTAACTTTGTATCTAGCCCTACCAGGTCGGGAAAGGGCTCTCTCCTTGTCAATCTCAATGAAAATTAATTAAGGAAGGCTTGAGATGACTGATATTAAAACTAATTTTAGTTTAGGTATGTTTTCTCAGAGGAATTTGATTGATTTTAATGGTTGGTTGATGGATCAGATGAGGAAGGAAGCTTTGGGTCTGAGAAATCAACACAAATTTGCAGAGGTTTCTGTGGGGCGAGGTAGGCAAGTGTTTTAGAACTTTTAAATGAGTGTAATGGAGAGTCTAAAGATTGGTGAGGAGATGGAGAAGGCATGCAAGTGTCATGAGTCCTCTTCAGACAGTAGAAAACATGTAAAACTAAATAAACCCTAAGGTAGAGCACTTAAATACCAATGGATTCTACCTTTTGCACTTAATTCATTTAGTTATGCTGAAAGAGAGAGATGATGGCACACATAAAAATAATATAAACCGAATTACAGAGGAGAAAACAATGCTAATCCACATTACCACAAGAATCCCACAAAATGCTGCAAAACCCTGGTTTATTTCCTTGCCAAACTGCAGAAGTGATGTACAAAGTAGCTCAATGCATCGACAAGAGTCCAACCTTTGTAAATGACTAAGAAATTACAAGATATAGGGATCAAACTACCCATTCTAACCATTAGGGGTCGAATCCATGAGTCTAGTAGCTGTTTCAACAAGATCTAAACTAGGAACTGAAAAATAGGCAGTGGAACAACTTACCTCTAAAACTATGGAAACTGATTCATTCAGTTCAAAACCACCTATACATGATGTATCTACCACCTTGAGTCAATTTTCATAATTTTTACATCAAATAACATCAATTTACATCAATTTGCATCATGAGTTTGACCATGAGAGAGAAAATGTCAAACTGAGAAAAAACTAGGCAAAAATTTTGAGTTTTGAGCAAAATTGACAAAATTTTCTCCTATGCGTAGTGCCATTTTCTCTGTGTGTAGCACTTTTTCCAAGCTGAATTTGGAGACATTCCCCTTCACCAAATTTTCTCCAAGATGGCTCGCTGGAAAATTTTGTCTGTTTGATTTCTAGGAAAAGTGGAATTTTTGAATTTGGTGTCCATTTTCTCCTCCAAAAATTCAACCTCCCAAGACTGCTTCCTGTGTGGCAAAGAAGTCACAGAAAGGGCATTTGTGAGGTGTTTTTGGCCCTTTTGGAAGTCCAAAACTTGTCAAAATTTCCTAGTAATTTCTGAGCATTCATAAATTTTCATAAGAAATCCAAAAATTCAAATTTTTATTCAAATGGATGTCCCTATCAAAGGCGAGCGCCGGTGGCGCTACGCCCCTGTTGGAAAAGCATGTGTGTGTAGCGCCACTGATTCTGTGCATAGCGTTATTTTCAGATCAAGGTTTGGAGGCTTTCCCAGTTTCCAAATTGGGTGCACGATAGCTCGTTGGAAATATTATTTTGTCTCATTTCCAAAACAAATTTAATTTTTCAATTTTGAGTTCATTTGCCTTGTCAAAAGTCAAATCTCCCAAGACTGGTCAAAATGTGCAAAATGAGGCTGCCTAAAGGTAGAGCGCTATTGTAGTCAACTTTTGAAGGTCTTACCCAACTCCAAATTGAGCTCATGATAGCTCACTAGAAATATCCTTGTGTCTAGTTATTATTTAATGCATCAATAAAGTCATTTGGCCAACCAAGGTAGGACAAATATTGAGTTTCCCAAGGTCACTTCAGAGCTGCATCAATTCTCCTGAGACAACTATATTTTTGACATTTCTCTAAAACCATGACACCTGTGTAAAAAGTGAAGGAGATGTTTCTTCCTTGGACTATTATGGACAAACACCTCTCTCACTTTTACAAAATTCATGTTTTCTTGCTCATAAACATCATTTGAGTAAAACCTATCCCAATGTGTGGAACAGGGGATTTGTCAAAATGAAGTGAAATGAAGGGGATAAGGGACTTCTAAATCCTTGACAAAATTTTGGGAAGTAGGGAGGGATGTTAGGAAATAGGAGAAGGTTAAATTTGAAATATTTAGTGAGGGGAAGGTGTCCAAAGGTGCTAAACACAAGCCTAGCCTAGAAAATTGTCAAATTATAGCAAGAAACTAGGGTTTGTGGGAAAATGAGGAATTTAAGGGATATTAGTGATAGGAAGTGTTTAATAAGGTACACTAAGGATAGGGGAAAGTGTATGAACATCAGGATACAATTTTTGTTGATGATTTGACCATCCAAGAGAAATTACCTTCAAAACCCTAGGAGAGGGAAATGAGTTTTACCCAAGTACCACTGACCACTCTTGGAACAAGGTGTAAAATGACCTATTGGAACCTAAAATGATGATGACCATTCTTTTAATGATGGTACACTTGGCTGAATGGTGACATGGACCGACACTTGGAAAGTTTTTGAATGAGTGAAAACAAACCCTAGACCTAATACCTAGTGACCAAATTTTACTTGAAAACTCACTGAAATGACAAAATTTGACTTTGACACTCTGAGACCACTTTGTAAGAGCATATTTGATCACTGGTGGAAGGCTTCGAAGACTAACACTAACATAATCATTCACCTATGATATTTCCTTTTGAAGTTTGTTTAGCTTGAAAGTGTTTCATGCACCTTAATCCAAATGAAACTTATGTTACATATAAGTGTACCTTCTTATGTGGTTGTTTGTTGGGTCCCCTTGACCTGTAGTTGAAATTATCCTCCTTAATATTCACTGCCACAAAGATATATTTTTGTTTTCATTGATGTGTCCCAAATGAGAGAGTGCTCCTCTATATATACAATTTAGTGGATTTGAGGGGACGTGACTTTTGATCTTCTTAAGCTGACATATAATTGAGGCCAACCTAAATAATTTACATGAGAGAAACATAAATTCAAAATTCCACTTCTATTTATCAAATTTGATGACATTTAGATTGATTTTAGTCCTCTCTAAAAGAGGAATTTAATGCCACAATTATCTTCCCCAAAGGAGTTGTTCAAGGTGGAACTTGGCCCTAGTTTCCATTTATAACAAAAATAACCATCAATGCTTTTTTCTAGCATTTTGGGCTGAATTCACAATAATATGCTAAAAAGTGTCATTTCAATGTCTACAAATTAGGATATATAAATGTGAGATGTATACTTTGCATCTTTGGGTTATCTCCTTTTCAAATTTGAGTTTTTTAGGCTACACATCAATTGTTTGAAATTTGAACTCTGAAAAATTTCTGAATGGACTTCATAAATACTCGAATGAATGGACTTCATAAGGCAGTGGTACCATAACTTGTGTTATTTCAAATATTTGACTTCCATATTTTCACAAAATACAATGTCCTCAATACATACTTCTAGGTATAGATACTTATGTTTAGGATTATATATTTGTTGGAGTAGTTCCTTTATGTTTTACTATAATCCTGATGTTGACAAGCTTTAGCTGACTTTTTTCCTCAATTACTCATAGAATATGCAAAAGTAAATGATTGTGAAAATGTGGCAAAAATTACATTTCCCCTGATTTCTTTCTTTATTGTTCATGACAAGATAATATTGTTGCAGGAATGAGTTATCCTACAGTTTGTTTCAATTTGTGGATTTTTTTTTCCTCCCATATTTTTTACGAGGATGTAGATTTCATTTTCATGTGGATGGTTTTTGCATGTATCTTATCTATCCCCAAATTCTAGTAATGGAGTGTATTTTGAGAAGTAGTCGTGGACACAGACTCTATCAGACGTTAATTTTACAATACCACTTCCACCTGGTATTAGAAAAATTTTAATGGCCTGTGACATAAAGAAGAGTTATTTAACGACAAGGTTGAAATGGCAACTTCATGTCTTAGTTGTAAGTCATTTATTTGTGTTTCTTAGTTGTAAGTCATATGTTTGATTTTGAGCTTTATCAAATCAATTATTTCACTAATCCAATATGCATGGCCTGTATTTCTCACCCGATGTTAGTTACTTGACATGGTTGATATGACATTCAATTCTAGGCCACTTTTATTTTAAGTCAAAGATTTTATTGATTAAAAGGATGTTCATATTTTAATTGGTTTACTTGGATTTTGAATTTAAAACGTTTTTTAAATTCCACGTGGATGTTAATTTTTTAGGGTGATCTCTTTGCACCAGTAAGGTCAGATGAGTCCTAGAACATAGGTATACAACAAGTGCATCTTTCACCTTTGTTGTGTATATGTTATTCTTTATATCATTGATGGATGGTTATTGATTGATGTAAAACAGAGGATGGGAAGCTCTTGCCAATTCTCTTGACAAAACAAAATCAAATGGAGTGGTAGAATTATGTTTTAAAGGGTAAGCCAAAAATCAGTACTTGAAAAGTAGAACTTGAGAATAGAAAGCTATCTTATCTAGATCTAGAGACTCAATAGATGTTGGAAAAAAAAATTATGGTATTGATGAGTCATCCCTGCAAGTAAGCTCTAACTGTTAGACCACTGCCCAAATTTCAATTATCTACAATGACAATAGTGACTCTAGCTTTATTTGTATGAACAGTGACTTTGGCCATTGTCCTGTTCATTTCCTATGAATGATTTTTATTTTCAAACTCCAACTAGTTTGTTGTTAAACTAATTAAAGCTTTGATGACAAACATATAGTTTTCAAAGCTCTTTTATAAATCTATTTTCTAGAGCAAATTTGTCTTTTTACTTTAGGTACTGTAGATTGCTACAGTGTGACATATGCTATTATATAATTGCCTCGATAAATAGACAGAAGTGTTGTAGAACATAGTCTTTTTTAAATCTAAAGAAACATAATTTCCAAATACAAAATTTTATTAATTAAGAACATCTTTTAGACTTCTTAGGTAAGTTATGATTATATTTCGGTAGGGGATTTTGTGTACGCTGATATTGTGTTGTCTCTTTGGTTTCTGACAAGTAACTATAGTTAATAAGGAATGTGTTCTTGAGCAACAGACACACATCTTATTCTATTATCGACATGGATCTCCATGGTTTTCAAGCATGGCAACAAAAACACAGGTGTTAGTGGGATCTCCAAAGTCTGTGTTGGATGAAATTAATACTAGTGATGTTTTTTATTCCTTGTTAGATAAATAATGTCACAAATCAAATTAAAATAAATAGAAGTAGCTCAAGAATGAAGGTGAAGCTATTGTTTTCTATCCAAGTCATTTTTTTTTATTTGTTGGTTGTTGTTCTATTTTGGGTGTGAACTTGTGAAATTCCAAATTGCATGTTGGTTTATGTAAAGGGGGAATATATATATATATATATATATATATATATCATATTGCCATGCCATTCATGGTTTTTGGAGATCGATGCTACATTTGCACAGAAGTTTAGATAACATTCAGATATATAAACACCCAACAACAACAATAACATTGATATTTTTCTTTCACTAAACCTATAACATATTGCATCTGTCTTCATCAATGCTCTTCTTCCATATGCTATCCACTTATGACATTTCCTTTGCAATATTTGGCGCATTTGCTAATTGTAGGTCATTTATAGATTTTAAATGTATTCAAATTTTCACTTCTAATTGAGTATTCAATTGAACATATTGATTATCTTATATGTAACTATTTTTCCCTCCACCCACATTTCATAACTTCCATAACCATTATTATACAAGGCCCTGCAACTCCAATGCTGCTTTGCTTGTTTAGTAAAATATTTTCGAGACTTTAATTTATTGAAACTTGTAGAATTTACAATTTTATGAAGTTTCAAGGTCTAATTTTTAGAAGTCTAATTCTTTAAAGGGTGCTAGCTCAATGGAAGAGCATCTGCTTTACAAGCAAGAGGTTGGTGGTTTGATTCCATCATGCCCTGATATCGATATGAAATGGCGACGATTAGTTTTTTGTGATGAAGGCTCTTTTTCCCATCACCAATGAGCTTATGGTGACATTTTTCGACCCTCACCAAAATATGAAATGGTTATGGTCAATGAACGCCACCATATATACACATGAATAGTGACGACCATAGAAGATCTATAACCATAAATCGTTTTTTTTATATGAAATGATGACGGTCATTGTCCATAATTATAGGTTTTATTCGTGATGGGCCTTGAATGTCACCACAACATATATACTTTTGGAAATACGGATTTTGGTGACGGTAAAAAAATTTCACCATATATATGCAAGTAATAGTGATGGCCATGAAAGGTCCATCACAATAAATTGTTGTAGTTCATATGAAATAGTGATGGTCGCTATCTGTCATTATAATCAATATTCGTGACAAACCTTGAATGTTACCATAACACCTATACTTTTGGCGATGCCACCTTTGGTGACGTTTAGTTTTTGGTGACCAAGGCTATGGTCCATCACCATTTCTCATATGAAATGATGATGGTTTCTATTCGTTATTATAAATCATTATTGGTGACGGACTTTGAATGTCACCACAACACCTATACTTTTGGTGACGTTCAGTTTTTGGTGACCAGGGCTATGGTCCATCACCGTTGCTTATATGAACTGGTGACTGTCATTATAAATCATTATTGACAATGAACTTTGAATGTCACCACAACACCTATACTTTTGGCGATGCCACCTTTGGTGTCATTTAGTTTTTGCTGACAAAGGCTCTTTTGACCCTCACCAATGATCTTATGGTGACACTTTTCGCCCCTCACCAATGTCATTTTTTCTTGTAGTGAGTATGAATGAATCTTTCTGAAATGTGTTGTTGATTTAACCATCACTTCGGATTTCTTGCTAACTTTATTTCCAACTTGTGATGCATCTTCGCTCGTGTGTTCCCTTCCAAGCCACATACTATTATAGGTTTCCAAGGGGTGCATTCACCTCACCCTCAATGTGTTAGAACCTCTCATGCAGCTTCCTTGACTTAGTGCAGTTGTCACACCCTTGCTACCAACAGGGACATCTTACTTGCCTCTGTGCAAAATCGCGATCAAGGCATTACCATACGACCCAGTGTTGGGACTCCTACACCAAATGGTCTGAGGTCTAATTGGGACTTCTTATCGGGGAGATCCCCTCACATGTTGAAGGGTCCCTTATAACTAATTAATATATTTATAAATCAAAAAATATCTTTACATAAAATTTACATATAAAACTAATAAATATATAATTCAAATAAATAAAAACATAATAAATTCAAAAAACCCTATCGATAAAATATATTTTTATATAATTAAGATACGCTATCATAATAATCAAAAATAGGTGAATCCCATAAAATAATGGAATGAAGTATTTGTCCAAAAATGTTTAACAAGATTTAACGGAACTCAACCATAACATTGTTTTGGAGTATGCATGCGAACAATTCTTCCATTTATAGATTGAGTTAGGTCTTGTGTTCTATTCATAACGCCTGCAAAATATAATTAAATTATTATTTTTTAATTATTTAAAATTAAATCAATTTAAAATAATATATATATATATATTATAATATATATATATTATATATATATATAATATAGTTTCTAAAATAATATTAATTTAAATAATTTACTTTAATAATTTTTAAACTAAAATTAAGAAAATGTTAACGCATCTTTGTAAACCATATCAAAATATATTTAAAAATTAAACCGTAAAATAAATTAATAATGATTTTATTAAACATTAAAATATATAAAATTGAAAGTATTCCTTATCTACGTAAGTTGAAAGGAAAAAAAAAAGTAATAATTTAATTTGCAAATTTTATGGACTTTAAAATCATTATAAAAAGGCACTTGAACTCTCATTTTTACGCACACTCATCACATATATCGTTGGAATTAGCACTAGAAAATTAACATGGTAGGAAAGCATAAATTATGGAGGATAATGTTAAATTTTTGAGGTTGTTACAATCTTTATGTATAATATATTTACTTTTACTCCTACCTTGATTTTTGCAAAAAAATAGACAAATTATGGAGGGTAGTAATTCTCAGTAAATATGTTTAATTAATTAAACATAAAAAATGTACTACATATTTACTTTTTACTAACACCTAAAAATCTAAATTTATACAAAGAATCACATAAATTATGGGGGAATAATATAACATATTCAAACACTATGTGGGTGAATTATATCCTAATTTGAATGGAGTAAAACACAAATTTTATTATGAGGAGAGATTTAACCTCATAACACCAATGAGTAAATGGTTAGAGAATATTTGTGGGGTGAATAGCGAAATAGATCCCCTGGTGCTCATGAGAAATTAACCTAAGAGATTTAAAGGGCATCTGAGAGGATTCTCCCATGTTCGAGCATAAACTCAACAAGAGTGTGTTCGAGAGGAAGAAATTGTACAGACGTCTAGAATCATGCGAGATGACTAGAAGAGCTTATAGTTCAGAGGGAGCATACAGTCAAGTATAATTGGAGTGTGCAACCTAATGGATATCTAAAGGGTCTCTCATAATGATGAGGAGCAAGAGGCTCCAAATGATGTGGGTTCAAGTCCTTCTCTACCTATGGAACATCCTTTATATCATCAGGAAGACCCAGAAGGGTGCATTGAGCCAGTAGAACCAGTTAGGTTCGTTGTTCCAAAATACAAGAAGAGGGTTACCTAGCTTTGAAGTACATTAAAGAATGCAGAGGTGCATGTAGCTCCCCATGGCACCTACAATTAAATAAATCATCCTAAGAGGTAGATAGGATATGCATCACTAATGAGTCACATCATTGATTTTGAGCCATCCAACTCGAATGAGGTAGCAGGCCTGCAAGTTTAGAAAAATGCTATGATAGAGGAATATCATTCCATCATGAAGAATGATGTGTGGGAAATTACACTAAGGCCTGAGGGGAAGTCAATGGTGACTTCCAAGTGGATCTACAAGATCAAGCATGCGGTAGATGGCATCATAGAGGAGTACAAAGAAAGATTCGTGGAAAAATAGTTCTCCTCAAAAGAGGGAGAAGACTATGAAGGGACATTTTCTCCAGTCACCAGATACGACTTTATTAGAACTATTATTTATATTTCATCTATTATGGATTGTAAATTGCATCAAATGGATGTGAAAATTGCTTTCCTCAATGGAGTGAATTAGGAAAAAGCGCACATAGAGAAACCTCAGGGCATTGAAATAAATGAGAAGAAGTCTCATGTTTATAGACTAAAGAAGGCTTTGTACAGACTTAAGCAGGTGCCTTGGGCTTGGTATTCTCAGAATCATGGATACTTGATGAGTCTTGGTTTCACCAAGAGTGACGTTCATCCCAATATTTACTACAAGGTTGTTAAAGGTGAGCCTTTGATCTTGTTATATATTTATGACTTATTTTTTATAGGAGTAGAAAATCTCATTGATCAATATAAAATGGATTTGACCTATGAGTTTTAGATGAAGGATATAGGTTTTACGCAATGTTTCTTGGGACTAGAAGTGTGGCATAAGTCATGTCAGATCTTCCTTGGTTAAGGGAAGTATATTATTACAATCCTTCATAGATTTGAGCTGATGGATTGCAAGTCCATGGCCACTTCCATGGTGACTAGTCTGAAGATGTTGAGAGGATCTGACCTGGATTTGGTGGTTCTGTCTATTTATTAACAGTTCAACAAATCCTTTATTTATCTGGCTAATACCAAACTTGATATTTGTTTTATAGTGTGTTATCCTCCACAATATCCCGAGGCTGAGAAAAGAGATTAGCAAAGGCAACCTCAAACCACTCAGGGTTCAATAGCGAGCCCTACTAAACCAAAGAGGACTCTCTATATAAAGATCACAACCAAATATGACTGGAGTGGGAAAAATATATTAGGCTAGATATTTTGAACTCATGTAAGGTTTTGAGATTTAGGGTTTTGCTGGATGAAGCATGGGTCAAGGAACCAAGTCTAGGTTTTTAGGAAAAACTCAGTTGCAGAAATACAAAGGAGCAAGGTAGGTATGTCTCAATGGCACTTTAAGGCTTTGTCAGTGTTGTGTAGGGTTGAAAAACATAGCTTCAAAATGAGCATGGAAAGCATGATTTCATTCACTAGAAAATAGATAACATAAAGATGACATTCCTATCAAAACAAAGCTTAAACTTTAAGAATTTTGTTCATAAAACTCATAGGAAGATCATTGAAAGCATAGACATGGAAAGAAGATACATTAAACATTCATAAAAGTGAATCACAGAAGAAAAACATTGTCACAAGGTCATATGTCATGAATTCTTGAATAATAGCTGTAACTAGCTTGTATTAATGCAATGTGATCAAGTACAAAGGATCCAAAAGACTCTCAAGCATACAACCCTTTCTCTAACTTAGATTGGGTTACATATGGATCAAAATATCAGTTTCCCCCTGTCAGGGGTCGAATCCAACATTCAAGTAATTGTTTACTAGAATATCTGCAACCATGCTTAAGACTAGGGAGGTTAGAAACCAACTTTCAATTTGGTGCAAAACTGATCCATTTAACCATAAGAACCTATACAAGCATGAATCTACTTAACTTTTACTTTGACAAACATAATTACACCTCAATGCATCATCACAACCTCTAAAATGATTAATTGCATCAACAAAAGTCGAATTGGACTGAGCAAACTGAGAAAAATGAGTTCCAGGCAAAAACGTAGCGAATTGCCTAAAAACATAGCATGCTTGCAGAAAACGTAGCATTATGTTCTAAGTGACTTTTGGAGGGGTTCTCGAGCTCCAAATCGAGATCTGAAAAATACTGGAGAAATATCTTCCTATCTACTACACCATAGAATATTCAAGTACTGAAAAATATTTTTCTAGACCTCCAAACGCCATTTGTCCCATAGCTACTCCAAAAACGTAGTGTGGCTCTGAAAAGCATGGCAGAAAGGTGTTTTTTTGCTACCATTTTGACTTTTTGACCTAGCAAAAGTTTTTGACATGGATCTCTGGTTACATAAATTTAATTTGAAGGTCATAAGTAATCAAGAAATGTAAAACTTTTGTCAAATGGAGGCCCCCCAACAAGAACGTAGCATGGGGCATGCTACCCTTTTGGACAAAAAACTATGTAAATTTATGGGTTTTCTACAAAAATAGGCCTCAAAGATGGAGCCATATCTCTCTAACCATGAAACGTTTTGCAAAACTAGGAGAGGTTTTTGTATATAAGGATGTTGTGAACAAAAAATCTCTCAGTTTTTGGAAATTCATTTTCATGTTCTTGGAATCTGTGCCACAAAATCATGGCTAAAACAGGAAATTAACTTGGAAAGTTTTTATTTTCAGAAATATGTCTCCAAGAAAGTAGCGTATCTCCTAATCTATTATAATTGTATAAACACTGAAGGGGTCTTTTGTTCCTTGTTCTATTATTGACAAAAAAATCTTTCACTTTTGTCAAATTCATCTTCCTTACTTCAGGAACTGATTTTGAAGTAAGATTTTCACTGTGTGGCAAATGACCTCAAAACCCTAAATATTATGGCAATCACCTCTGTTAATATGATGAATTATATCCCTGATATTGTGGCTTTTCCTCTTTTCAAGTTGGTGGCAAAGAGGCTTATCAACATGACCTCCTTTATTATATTCCTTCTTCTCACTTTCAATGATTTGAATTTTCACAACAAAACCCTAGATGGATGAAAGGGGAAAAAAAGAGTTTTACTTGGGAAAACATAAGATTAGGGTTAGTGTCTTGAGGTGAGAGGATAGAGGGGTTAGGGAGGAAATATCTTAGTAGTAAAAAATTTGGAGGTAGGGAGGTGTGTTGGGAAGCTTAGGGAAGTGAAAAATCAGATAGGGAGTGAAAGGATGAGTAGTAGGAATTAAAACACAGTCCTAACCCTAATTTCTGCCAAAAATGTAGCATACAGACTAGGGTTATCTCTAGGACTTAGCGGAATGAGGGAGGAGGGATAAGGAGTTCCAATGGAAGTGTGTTTGAGTGTGGGGAAGGGTAAAATGTGTAGGAAACTAGGTTATGTTGTGCACAAAGTGAACAATAGTGCCAAGCCAAGAAAACGTAGCATGAAATCCTAGGAGAGGGTTCCCCGCTAAAAGGCTGAAAAAACTGATGATTGGAGGTGGTGTTTTGTTTAAAATTACTTGTAACTGAGATGAGGAGAGCTTCACCTACAGGAGAGAACTTTTGGAGCTATTCCTTTGCTTCACACACTGAAAACGTAGTGAGCTGGAGAAAACACAATGTGAGGTGGGAAAACGTAGCAAGAGGATGCAAAATGCCATTTGGGAGTAGAAATTGATGCTGAGGTTGCTTGGAAGGATTTCAATGACCAATTGGAGCTCTATACAAATGAGATGAGTGAAATAAATGCTTGAAAGATCCTTTAAAATTGAGAAACACCTTTTTTGGCATATGTCATGACATGGCATCATACCTCATTGATTGGAGCAATATATTTATGAAAAAAGGTATTACCTTTACCTTTATTACATTTTCTCCCTAAGATGCTAACTCCCTTTATATGAGGACTCAATACAATAAACATAGTTATTTTTACTTATTACTGACATGGTGATGACAAAATAGGTGAAGACCTAGACCAAGACCCATATGATGACATTTTAATTGATTCATGACCTGTAACGCTTGAAAAATGACATAACCATGTTGAATAATGATACCCATGAATGCTGAAGGGAGTAGCACTGACCTAGACACACCAACCAATGATCAAAGTTTTTTATTTGAAGACCTACTGAAATCATAAGAAACTTGACCTGGAACCCTAACAAAAACTTTGAAAGAGCACATTTGATCACTCGTGACTGGCAGGACTGACAAATACTAATGTTGGCTCCATATGGGGATGGAAGATCCTTTAGGAGGTGTCAATAACACCGTAGACCAAGGATCCTAGTCCATTGGGCATCAAGTAAAAAACCAAAAGACTAAACTCAAAATTCAAAACTGACTGACAAACTGAACTGACTTAACTCTAAAATTGACTACTGACTGAACTTACTTATGGTAGCAGACCATCAATATCTTAGGGTCTTCATCTTGGGCTTCAAATCCTTATGATAACTGCCCACCTATTAAGATAATATATATATTTCTATATCTATATATATAATAATTATATATTATATAATATATATTATATACAATATGTGAATGATCCTTCAGTGAAACCAATCAGAAAAATGGCTACTTACTCGAATTTTCCTCACACTTTCCTTGAGTAGGCAGCAAAAGACAAAAAGTAGGCCGCTCCAAGTGTCCACTGGACATGTGTACATGATCCATAAATACAATAAAATTCATCTCCCTTGATGACTGCAACAACTTGACAAAAGGATCCTGAAAATTGTGAATGACTATCTTTTCTTGATGATCAACAACAAGACACGAATCTTCTTCATTTTTAGACATTTGTTTTTTTATAAAATGAAGTTTGTCATTCTCAAGAGAAATATATGTAGACTGCAAATTTTTAGATGAACTTTGTAACTGTTGGGTGTGGAGCTTGATTATCTTTTGTATTCAAAGGTTTCAGCCGGATGTATACCCCAGGAAGACTGTACACCCATCCACGCGGGGGGGTGTGGAGGGGGACTTGTCCCCCTTGCGGGGCTCCAGGGGGACTAACCCCCCCCCCCCCCCCCCCCCCCACGATCGGGGGGTCCGGGGGCCAGTTCGGGGGCAGCGCACCCGAAGCTAAAAATAGATGTACAATTGCCTTGTAAAAGTCTAGTAATTTCTAGTAAATCTGGGCCAGCCATTAGGCGGATGATCTAACAGTAGAATTTATGTTTAATTTAGGATTTTTTTCCCTAGAAGGCAACCCCTCACTATATATGAGGGAATTTTATTGTGTCCATATTTATATTCTGAGTGAGGAAGAGAGAGGAGATTGAGACCGAAGAGGGAGTTACAGCAGATCTGTTGTAGGTTGTATCTCTTCAGTTTGCTGGATAATATAATAAAAGAAGGACTCGCTGCTTCTCCGTGGATGTAGCCCAAACTGGGTGAACCACATATATCTGTGTCTCTCTTGTTTTATGCATTTTTTGTGTTTATATTTATGCAATATTTTATGTGTTCCATTGCTCTGTAATATATAATTTTCTAACAGTAATGAGACTCCTGCTAAAAAAGACAATGAAGCCAATTGCCTGATCAAATGCGTGTCATCTTTGTTTTGAATCTCATAGCTAACTAATGGAGAAGGACATTGATTACATATATCATCCAAAACATTAGCTATTGGATCATGGAGAACTTGATAGGACTGTTGTAACTTGTCATACATTGGTTCCAATGAGACTCCATGATTTTCTATAAGCTCTTCATTCTTTGCTTCAAAAATATTATCGAAATTTTTCTTCAAAAACTTAAATGAATCAAAACTTAATGCTATAGAATTATCTTACATCAATTCACAATATGTTTCAGATTCTAAACTTTCATATGTGTTTTGAAACTCAATGTAACTCAGTGGCTAGGATTCTGGAGTGAAAGCAACTTCCATATCACAAGTGACCCCCTCAACCAATTCATGAGAAGGCTGCCCATTTATGTTGTTGACAACTCGCTTATCTACTTTCTTATAGTTTTCTCTTATTTTTTCAAATGAAGAGAAACATAAGGGTAAGGAGTCTTGATCAAGAACTCTTTTGTCGTCTTCATGCTCAATATCAAAATTGAAAGACTGTTGATTTCTAATCTTAGGAAAGTTTTCTCTGAGTAATTGAAATGAAGTAAAAAATAAAGGCAAAGACATTTCACCTACTTTGAAATTTTATGCACATTCTTCATTGATGGCATAGATAATATGTATAGGTTGAGTGCTATATTTGAGTTGTTGTATTTTTAACTTCTTCCTCCCAAAAACATGTCGTTGATTGCCTTGTAGATTCAGCCTCTATTTCAACAACATAATCATCATCATGTTGATCATGCTTGGGTAAATCATCCATATAAACAATGTCATCAAACATACACATTATATCAGCAATTTGATTCTTTGTGGGTTGATCTACAAACCCATTTTCATGACTGTCTATAAATGAATACATAAAGCAATCATTTTCTAATCTATGGTAATTGGAATGAGTAGGATAATGGTTAGGATCAACAACCTGTTCTTCTTCAAGAATAAGTGGGACATGGTGTTTTTGAAAAGAAAGTTCATCTCTCATGATGATCTTTTCCATAATTTCTTCCATTTTACTTACCAAAATGTTGAGCTTCACTTCTGAAGATGTCAAGTACTCCTTCTCTATGTTCTCCCTTTCTACTTCCTTCAACTTTGACCTTTTGACCAATAGATTAACTTCCACATCTATTGCGTTGTCCTGCATTTTTTGAGTATGGTAGGGTCCCATTCTCTCAATTGAAATTCCATTTCTAGATCAAAGGCATCGGGGTAGTGCAATAGTGCTAAACCAGGTAGTTTTTTTATATCAGTGGGGATTGAATGGTATACTTGATTGAACCTAGCTGAAAAGTGTTGCACTATTTCTCCTGGTTTTCTTTTCAAATGATTATATTCTTCTAAAATAAAAAAAGGATTCCTCTTGATAACCCATCTATCAAGGAAGGCTTTCACAAACTGATGGAAGTCGACGCTGCTTGCAACTGGAAAGTTTTTTAACCATATCTTGGCTTCACCTTGCAAAGATAGAGAAAAAGACTTGATACTGACATCATCTTCTTCAACCTCAAAAAGGTTGAGAAAGTTTTCAAAACTTTGAATGTTTTTTTCAGCAGTGATGTTACCATATTCTCCATCAAACATGGGAATATATTTGTAATAATTTTTAGGGAAATCATGGAGTATAGGAGGTAAGATGAGTGGCTTGTATCTTTCTGGAATTTTACAAGGTAGGAGTATGTATAGAATGATCCAAGTGGATGTTGCTATAGAATGATGTTTTTTGGGAAATATGGGAGTAACATGGGTCCATGGACCAATGTTTCTCTTCCCAAAGTTGTAGTGCTCAGATATATCTTTCTAACAAGCTATTGTACGCATAAAACAAAGATCGGGTGCCAAAGTTACGACCCTGGGAAGTTGATGTACCAACTTACCCAAAACGGGGCCCACTATTTGGCATTTCATCTTCTAGGGTTAGGTTTTGGGATGTTAAGGGTTTTCCATTGTTTCTCAACAATAAATAGGCCTTCGACGCTCATTGTAACACAGTTCAGAGGCATGTAGCCACCACATCTCTTCTCAGAGATAAGCTATCATCGCCCTAGATGGTTTATTTCCATTTCTGTTTGTAAGCATATTTCAATATTTTACATTAATGAAATGAAGTATTATTTCCACTGCATATCTGTATTTATGGTTATCTTTGTAATCTGTTTCATTCCTATTTAAATTCGGATCAGTGGTATCAGAGCGGTCTTCTTTTTCTCTATTTTTATTTGCATGTCCCGAACAAGGTCGGGATATAAGGAGTTAGGGCTTGAACTGGTCGAACCTTTGCAAGACCAACCTCGCAAATCTCGATGACCTCCCATGGTAGATGAAAAGAAAGGTGAGGGGGCAATAGATCCTATTAAAATCTTACTCGAAGAAGCCCTCGAGTGACAAAGGAATGCAATGATGGACAGCTTTTCACAGATCCTTCAGTGGCTACCCAGAGGTGACGCATCGACTTCCAACAGCTACTCTGGAAATGCCACATCCTTTAAGGTACAAGTTAATTTTGAAATCCCCATCTTCGAGGGTCAAATAGACGCAGATGCCGTAGATAAATGGTTAAATCTGCTAGATAGGTATTTTTCTCTTCATGAACTTTTGAGTCAGGAAAAGATTGTTTTTACTCTTCTCAAAGCATCCCTCCACGTCAAGGACTGGTGGGAAACGTACTGTGAGCAGAAGGATGAAAGTACGGGCTCACTATTCTTAATCGCACCCACTTAGAACTCATTCCAGGATACCATTAAGGAGTAGTATTACCCTGTCAAAATCTATGAGGACAAATACAAAAAGTGGACCATGCTGTGGCAGGGAAGGGACCAAGATGTGACAGAGTTCACAAACATTTTTCATACCCTTCGCACATAGTTGGGTATCAAGGATTCTGAGCTACATTTGGTACTCAAATACCACAGCTCCCTACATAGATACATCCAGGAAGAGATGGAGTTCTTAAACATCTCCTCACTTGGCACGGTGTACCAATACGCTGTCAAAATCAAGCAAAAGTTCAAATAGAAGAAGCGATACTTTAGATTTGCAAATCCGAAGACCAAAGGACAAAGCCAAGGTGGGGTGACCCAAGACAACCCTTTGAAGCCGAAAGAAAAGAACAACACCACAAAGTCAAAGAAGGACATAGGAGAGTGGTGTGAGTTCCACAAGAGCCGCACTCACAACACAAGTGAGTGTCGGACCATGCAGTCGCTGGTTGCGAGTTGAAGGCTTCAGAATCAGATGCATATTTTGAACCTAAGTCAGAACCCGACAAGAGGAATGTCAAAGGGAAGTAGATCATTGATGCAGAGCCCAGCGTCATTGTTGCCACTGCCAAGATCCAAAAGAATGAGCCTGAAGATCTAGAGGAGGGGGAGAGTCTTGTCCACTCACAGATGTGGGTGAAGGGTTTGTTGCTGCAATTCATTATCAACAGTGGCAGCCAAAAGAACCTCATTTCAGCAGAGGTCGTGAAGATGCTGGGCCTACCAACTAAACCACACCCGCAGCCATACAGTATTGGGGGGCTTCACCAAGGACGATATCTTCGAGTTCGCCAGTAATGTCGCCTTCCCCACAGCATCAAACCCTTCACAGACGAGGTATTGTGTGATGTTACACCTCTGGATGTTTATGATGTATTATTAGGCCAACCATACTTGTGGAGGTGACATGTTGTGTATGAGTCAAGGCCTCACACTGTTATTATTTCTTTGGGTCACTCATTATACAGGATACCAGAGGTAGGCCCACCTACCGCCACCTCTTTGATCGTTGCTAAGAAAGGCAGCAAGCTCATCTCACAAACTAGGAAATTTATTTTCTGTCTGGTTCGCTCCCAAAGTAAGGGGAAGATCGTCGCCACATCCATGACCCCTGCGAAGGGTTCCTCCATGCAGCAACAATGGCAAAGGGATATGGTCATGAAAGAACATAGGAACAACTTCTCCTCACCCACAGGGCCACCACACAAGTTTCAGGTGGGCGACAAATTTTGGTTACATATGCAGAAAGAACGCCTTACAAGATCCCATCAGAAGCTCAAACCACTCTGACATGGTCCTTACAACATTACCAAGGCTGTGGGAAACAATACTCTAGAGCACAATAAATCTCCACTCCTTCGACTACACAAAGTGTTCAATGTGTATCGTCCTCGACCATGCTTCCCACCATTACTAGACACATCTGAGATTGTAGAACAGCTCCCCAACGACCAAGTTCAGCAGATGGAGGAACTCAATGCAATGGGGGTCATTGCTTCCTAAGGGGGGAGGAATGATCCAGGTGGATATTGGTGGCCACCCACCTATCCCACTTGGACCCCCACAATTGTCTCTTTCAGTGTTTCAGTTTCCTAAATTGTAGCACAATTTACTATTTTTAGTAGTTTTTCGGGTCGTGAACTTCCATAGCTATTTTAAGGCCCTAAACGACCTTTTTTGGGATATATGGCAGTAGCATGGGTCCATGGACCGATGTTTCTCTTTCCAAAGTTGTAGTTCTCGGATAGATCTTTCTAACGAGCTATTTTATGCATCAAACGAAGATCGGGTGCCAAAGTTATGACCCCGAGAAGCTGATGTACCAACTTACCCAAAATGGGGCCCACAATTTGGCGTTTCATCTTCTAGGGTTAGATTTTGGGATGTTAAGGGTTTTCCATTGTTCCTCAAAAATAAATAGGCCTTCGAGCCTCATTGTAGCATAGTTCAGAGTCATGTATCTGCCACATCTCTTCTCAGAGATAAGCTACCATCGCCCTAGTTAGTTTATTTCCATTTCTGTTTGTAAGCATATTTCAGTATTTTACATTAATGAAATGAAGTATTATTTCCATTGCATATTTGTATTTATCATTATCTCTGTAATCTATTTCATTCTTGTTTAAATCTGGATCAATGGTATCAGAGCGGTCTGCTTTTTCTCTGTTTTTCTTTGCATGTCCCCAACGAGGTTGGGATATAACGATTTAGGGCTTGAACTAGTTGAACCTTTGCAAGACCGAGCTCTTGAAATCTCTACGACCTCCCATGGAGGATGAAAAGAAAGACAAGGGGGCAGGAGATCCTATTAAAATCTTGCTCGAAGAAGCCCTCGAGCGACAAAGGAACGCGATGATGGACAACTTTGCGCAGATCCTTCAGCGGCTACCCAGAGGCAGCGCATCAGCTTCCAACATCTACTCTAGAAATGCCACACCCTTTAAGGTACAAGTTAATTTTGAAATCCCCATCTTCGAGGGTCAAATATACATAGATGTCCTAGATAAATGGTTAAATCTGCTAGATGGGTATTTTTCTATTCATGAATTTTCGAGTCTGGAAAAGATTGTTTTCGCTCTTCAAAAAGCGGCCCTCCACATCAAGGACTGGTGGGAAACCTACAACGAGAAGAAGGATGAAACAACGGGCTCACTATTCTCAGCCACACCCACTTGGAATTCGTTTCGGGATGCCATTAAGGAGCAGCATTACCCTGTTAAAAGCTATGAGGATAAATACATAAAGTGGATCACGCTGCGGCAGGGAAGGGACCAAGATGTGATGGAGTTCATAAACATTTTTCATACCCTTAACACACAGTTATGTATCAAGGACTCTGAGCTACATTTGGTACTCAAATATCGCGGATGCCTACACAGATACATCCAAGAAGAGATGGAGTTCTTGAACATCTCCTCGCTTGGCACGGCGTACTGATACGCTATCAAAATCAAGCAAAATTTCAAACAGAAGAAGCGAGACTTTGGATCCGCGAATCCAAAGACCAAAGGACAAACCCAAGGCGGGGTGACCCAAGTCAACCCTTTGAAGCCACAAGAAAAGAAAAACACCACGAAATCAAAGAAGGACACATGAAAGTGGTGTGAGTTCCACAAGAGCCCGACTCACAACACAAGTGAGTGTCTAACCAAGCAGTCATTGGTGGCCAAGTTGAAGGCTTCAGAATCAGATGCATGTGTTGACCCTGAGTCAGAACCAAACAAGGGGAATGTCAAAGGGAAGTAGATCATTGATGTGGAGCCCAGCATCATTGTTGCCATCGCCAAGATCCAGAAGAATGAGCCCGAAGGTCTAGAGGAGGGGGAGCATCTTTTCCACTCACAGATGTGGGTGAAGGGTTCGACACTGCAATTCATTGTCGAAAGTGGCAGCCAATAGAACCTCATTTCAGTAGAGGTCATGAATCTGTTGGTCCTACTGACTACACCACACCTACAACCATACAAT
The DNA here is from genome assembly GCA_000404065.3 of Pinus taeda. Classification (NCBI taxonomy): domain Eukaryota; kingdom Viridiplantae; phylum Streptophyta; class Pinopsida; order Pinales; family Pinaceae; genus Pinus; species Pinus taeda. The sequence continues at coordinate 77,435 of APFE031631673.1, forward strand.
GTCAGGTGGCTTCACCAAGTACAAGATCTTCGAGTTCGCCAGCGATGTCGCCTTCCATAAACATCAAATGCTTCACAAAGGAGGTATTGTGTGAAGTTACACCTCTAGATGTTTATGATGTATTATTAGGCCAGTCATACTTGTGGAGGCGACATGTTGTGTATGAGTCAAGGCCTCGCGTTGTTATTATTTCTTTGGGTAACTCATTATACAGGGTACCAGAGGTAGCCCCACCTACCGCCACCTCTTTGATCACTGCTAAGAAAGGCATCAAGGTCATCTCACAGACTAGGATATTTGTTTTCTATCTTGTTCACTCCCAAAGTAAGGGGAAGATCATCGCCAGATCCATGACCCCCGCGAAGGGTTCCTCTACACAGTAGCAGTAGCAGTAGAGGGATACAGTCATGAAAAAACACAGGAACAACTTCTCCTCACCCACGAGGCCACCACACAAGTTTCAGGTGGGCGACAAAGTTTGCTTAAATATGCAGAAAGAACACCTTACAAGATCCCATCAGAAGCTCAGACCACTCCGACATGGTCCTTAAAGCATTACCAAGGTTGCAAGAAACAATACTCTGGAGCACACCATTCCTTCACTCCTTTGCCTACACAAAGTGTTCAATGTGTACCGCCCTCGACCATGCTTCCCACCATTACTCGACACATTCGAGATTGTAGAACAGCTCACCAAGGACCAAGTTCAGCAGATGGAGGAACTCAACGCAATGGGGAACATTGCTTCCTAAGGAGGCAAGAATGGTCTAGGCGGATGTTGGTGGCCACCCACCTATCCCACTTGGACCCCCACAACTGTCTCTATCAGTTTTTCAGTTTCCTAAATTGTAGCACAATTTACTATTTTTAGCAGTTTTTCAGGTCCTGAACTTCCGGTGTTGTTTTGAAGCCGTAAACGACGTTTTTTGGGAAATATGGGAGCAACATGGGTCCATGCGCCAATGTTTCTCTTCCAAAAGTTGTAGTGCTTGGATAGATCTTTCTAGCGATCTATTATACACGTCAAATGAAGATCGCTTTCCAAAGTTACCACCCTGGGAAGTTGATGTACCAACTTACCCAAAACAGGGCCCACAATTTGGCATTTCATCTTCTAGGGTTAGGTTTTGGGATTTTAAGGATTTTCCATTGTTTCTCAACAATAAATAGGCCTTCAAGCCTCATTGTAACATAGTTCAGAGGCATGTAGCCACCACATCTCTTCTCAGAGATAAGCTACCATCACCCTAGCCGATTTATTTCCATTTCTGTTTGTAAGCATATTTAAGTATTTTACATTAATGAAATGAAGTATTATTTCCACTACATATATGTATTTATGGTTATCTATGTAATATGTTGCATTCTTGTTTAAATCCGGATCAGTGGTCTCATAGCGGACTGCTTTTTCTTTGTTTTTCTTTGCATGTCCCCAATGAGGTTGGGATATAAGGAGTTAAGGCTTGAACTGGTCGAACCTTTGCACGACCAGCCTCACATATCCTGACAACCTCCCATGCTAGATGAAAAGAAAGACAAGGGGGCAAGAAATCCTATTAAAATCTTACTCGAAGAAGCCCTCGAGCGACAAAGGAACACAATGATGGAAAACTTTGTGCAGATCCTTCAGTGGCTACCCAGAGGTGACACATCGACTTCCAACAGCTACTCTAGAAACGCCACACCCTTTAAGGTACAAGTTAATTTTTAAATCCCCATCTTCGAGGGTCAAATAGACGTAGATGTCATAGATAATTGGTTAAATCTACTAAATGGGTATTTTTCTGTTCATGAATTTTCGAGTCGGGAAAAGATTGTTTTCGCTCTTCTCAAAGCAGCCCCCCATGTCAAGGACTGGTGCGAAACCTACTGCAAGCATAAGGATGAAAGTACAGGCTCATTATTCTCAACCGCACCCACTTGGAATTCATTCTGGGATGCCATTAAGGAGAAGTATTACCCTGTTAAAAGCTATGAGGAAAAATACATAAAGTGGACCACACTGCGGCGGGGAAGGGACCAAGATGTGCCACAGTTCACAAACATTTTTCATACCCTCTGCACACAGTTGGGTATCAAGGACTCAGAGCCACATTTGGTACTCAAATACTGCAGCTGCCTACATAGATACATCCAGGAAGAGATGGAGTTCCTGAACATCTCCTTGCTCAACACGACGTACCGATACACTATCAAAATCAAGCAAAAGTTCAAACAGAAGAAACGAGATTTTGGATCTGCAAATCCGAAACCCAAAGGAGAAATCCAGGGTGAGGTGACCCAAGACAACCCTTTGAAGCCGCAAGAAAAGTACAACACCACAAAGTTAGAGAAGGACACAAGAAAGTGGTGTGAGTTCCACAAGAGCCCCACTCACGACACAAGTGAGTGTCGGAACAGGTAGTCGCTGGTGGCCGAGTTGAAGGCTTCAGAATCAGAAGCATGTTCCGACCTTGAGTTAAAACCTCACAAGGGGAATGTCAAAGGGAAGCATGTCATTGATGTAGAGCCCAGCGTCAATGTTGCCACCTCCAAGATCCAGAAGAATGAGATCGAAGATCTAGAGGAAGGGGAGCATCTTGTCCACTAATAGATGTGGGTGAAGGGTTCGTCGCTACAATTCATTGTCGACGGTGGCAGCCAAAAGAACCTCATTTTAGTAGAGGTCGTGAATCAGTTGGGCCTGCTGACTACACCACACCCACAACCATACAGTATCGGGTGGCTTCACCAAGGATGAGATCTTTGATTTCGCCAGCAATGTTGCCTTCCCTACAGCATCAAACCCTTCACAAATAAGGTATTATGTGATGTTACACCTCTGGATGTTTGTGATGGATTATTAGGCCAGCCATACTTGTGGAGGTGACATGTTGTGTATGATTCAAGGCCTCGCATTGTTATTATTTCTTTGGGTGGCTCATTATACAGGATACCGGAGGTAGCCCCACCTACCACCACCTTTTCTATCGCTACTAAGAAAGGCAGCAAGCTCATCTCACAAATTAGGAAATTTATTTTCTGTCTGCTTCGCTCCCAAAGTAATGGGAATATCGTCGCCACATCCATGACCCCCGCGAAGGGTTCCTCCACGTAGCAGTAGCAGCAGAGGGATACAGTCATAAAAGAACACAGGAACAACTTCTCCTCACCCACGGGGCCACCACACAAGTTTTAGGTGGGCGACAAAGCTTGGTTACATATGCAAAAAGAACGCCTTACAAGATCCCATCAGAAGCTCAGACCACTCTGACATTCCACCATTCCTTCGCTTGCACAAAGTGTTCAATGTGTACTTCCCTCGACCATGCTTCCCACCATTACTGGAAATATCCGAGATTGCAGAACAACTCACTAGGGACCAAGTTCAGTAGATGGAGGAACTCAACGCAATGGGGACCATTGCTTCCTAAGGGGGGAGGAGTGATCGAGGTGGATGTTGGTGGCCACCCACCTATACCACTTGGACCCCCACAACTATCTCTTTCAATTTTTCAGTTTCCTAAATTGTAGCACAATTTACTATTTTTAGTAGTTTTTCAGGTCGTGAACTTCCAGAGCTGTTTTGAGGCCCTAAGCGACCTTTTTTGGGAAATATGGGAGCAACATGGGTCCATGGACCGATTTTGCTCTTAAAAAAGATGTAGTTCTTAGATAGATCTTTCTAATGAGCTATTTTACGCGTCAAATGAAGATTGAGTGCCAAAGTTACGACCCAGGGAATTTGATGTACCAACTTACCCGGAACGGGGCCCACAATTTGGCGTTTCATCTTCTAGGGTTAGATTTTGGGATGTCAAGGGTTTTCCATTATTTCTGAACAATAAATAGACCTTCGAGCCTCATTGTAACACAGTTCAAAGGCATGTAGCCACCACATCTCTTCTCAAAGATAAGCTACCATCGTCGTAGCTAGTTTATTTCCATTTCTATTTGTAAGCATATTTCAGTATTTTACATTAATGAAATGAAGTATTATTTCCACTGCATATCTATATTTATGGTTATCTTTGTAATATGTTGCATTCTTGTTTAAATCTGGATCACAAAAGTTGTAGAATTAGTCTTGATCTCTTGAGGCTCATCAAGTTGAAGATGGTCATCATAAGATTCAGAAGAAGGGTCTTGACCAAGATCAAAATTTGTATTCACAATCTTCAAAGGAAAGGAATCAAATGTGGGCATGGGATCTTTTCTCAAATATAATATACTTTGGAAAACCTTCTTTACATTCTCAAGGAAAGAGAAGAAATAATTTACAATAAAGCATATTATATCTTGGATGAAATTCCAACTTGAATACCTGATCTTCCCATATTTTCCTTTTATTTTTCTGTTGGCAAGGTTCATCCTCTAGTGGAGTATTAGAATTAAATTTGAAACTAATTTGGAGTTGTCAGGTGAATGATTTTAGCCCTCCTGTGTCTGATCACTGTCCACCATCAGTAATTAGATCTGATCCTTGTCGTTCTTTCCCATGGAAGATATGATCTCTCGTTCCCCGAAAACAGAACCAAAATGTTATCCTCCACAATATCCCAAGGCTGAGAAAGGAGATCGATAGAAGTAACCTCAAACCACTTAGGGTTCAACAGCTAGCCCTACTAGAGCGCTCTCTCTATAAATCTCACAGCCAAATATGACTAGAGTGGGAAAAATATATTAGGCTAGATATGTTTAGGTCATGTAAGGTTTTTAAATTTAGGGTTTTGCTAGATGAAGCATGAGTCAAGGAATTAAGGCTAACGTTTTAGGAAAAGCTCAGTTGCAAAAATACAAAGGAGCAAGGTGTGTATGTCTCAATGGAACTTTGAGGATTTGTCGATTAGTGTAGAGTTGAAAAACATAGGTTCAAAATGAGCATGGCAAGCATGAGTTCATTCATCAGAAGATAGATAACATAAAGATGAAATTCCTATCAAAAAAGAGCTTAAACTTTAAGAATTTTGTTCATCAAACTCATAGGAAGATCATTGAAAGTATAGAAATGGAAATAAGATACATTAAACATTCATAAAAGTTAATCACAAAAGAAAACGCTGCCACAAGATCATACCACATGAATTCTTGAATAATAGCTACAACTGGCATGTATATTAGAAAGTGATCAAGTAAAAAGTCTCCAAAAGACTCTCAACCATCCAACCCTTTCTCTAACTTAGATTGGGTTACATATAGATCAAAATATCAGTTTCCCCCTCTCATGGGTCGAATCCAACATTCAAGGAACTACTTACAAGAATATCTCCAAACATACCTAAGACTAGGGAGGTTAGAAACCAATTCCAAATTTGGTGCAAAACTGATTCATTTGACCATAAGAACCTATACAAGCATGAATCTACTTAATTTTTACTTTGAAAAACATAATTACACCTCAATGCATCATCAAAACCTCTAAAATGACAAAATACATCAACAAAATTCAATCTGGACTGAGCAAACTGAGAAAAATGAGTTCCAAGAAAAAAGTAGTGAATTGCCTAAAACGTAGCATGCTTGGAGAAAATGTAGTGTGTTGTTGTAAGTGACCTTTCGAGGGGTTCCCGAGCTCCAAATCAAGATCTGAAAAATGCTAGAGAAATAACTGCCTATCTACTACACCATAAAATATTCAAGCACTAAAAAATATTTCTTTGAAACCTCCAAAAGCCATTTCTCCCACATCTACTCCAAAAATGTAGCATGCCTCAAAAAAGCATGGCATAAAGGTGTTGTTTCGCTACTTTTTTAACTTTTTGACCTAGAAAAATATGGTGACATGGGTCTCTGGTTACATAAATTTAATGTGTAGGCCATAAGGGATCCAAAAATTTAAACCTTTTGTCAAATGGAGGCCCCCAACAAAAACGTAGTGTGGGGCACGCTACCTTTTTAGACAAAAAGCAATGTAAAATTTATGGGTTTTCTACAAAAATAGGCGTCAAAGATGGAGAACTATCACTCTAACCATGAAACATTTTGCAAACCTGGCAGAGTTTTGTAATAAATTGGTTGTGAAGACAAGCCTCTCTCATTTTTTGCAAATTCATTTTCATTTTCTTGGAATCCATGCCACAAAATCATGACTAAAACAGGGAATTAACTTGGAAAATTTTGATTTTTTGAAATATGTCTCCAAGAAAGTTTCATATCTCCTAATATATGATAAATATGTAAGAAATGAAGGAGGTTTTCGTTCCTTCTTGCATTATTCACAAAAACCTCTTTCACATTTTTCAAATTCATCTTCCTTACTTCAGAAATGGATTTTGAAGTGAGATTGTCCCTATGAGTGGCAAATGACCTCAAAGCCCTAAAAATTATGCCAATCACCTCTACTAATATGATGAAGTCTATCCCTAATATTGTGACTTTTCCTTTTCTCAATTTGGTGGCAAGGAGTCTTATCAGCTTGGCATGGTATCCCACTTGTTGAATTTTCTCACAAAATCCTAGGCAACCCACTTCTTCACATGACCTTTTGATGAATGGTGAAGCTTTGATCTCATGGGTGTGAGATAACTCAAATCTAGACACCTGACCTTATTTATTATATTCCTTCTTCTCACTTTTCATGATTTAAATTTTCACGGAAGGGGGGGGGGGGGGGGAGAGTTTTACTTGGGAAAACAAGGGATTAGGGTTAGTGTCTTTAGGTGAGGGGATAGAGGGGTTAGGGAGGAAATATCTTAGTAGGAAAAATTTGGGAGGTAGGGAGGTGTGTTGGGAAGCTTAGGGAAGTGAAAAATCAAATAGGGAGTGAAGGTATGAGTGGTAGGAATTAAAACATAGTCCTAACCCTAATTTCTGCCAATAGCATAGCATACAGACTAGGGTTAGCTCTAAGACTTAGGGGAATGAGGGAGGATGGATAAGGAAAGCTAGGGGAAGCATGTTTCAGTGTGGGGAAGGGTAAAATGTTTTGGGAACTAGGTTTTTATGTGCGCAAAGTAAAACATAGTTTCAAACCAAGAAAAGGTGGTGTCGAACCCTAGGAGAGGGTTCCCCACTAAAAGGCTGAAAAAACGGATGATTGGAGGTGGTGTTTTACATAAACTTACTTGTAACTGAGCTGAGGATAGCTTCACCTATAGGAGAGAATGTTTGGATCTGTTCCTTTGTTTCACACGTTGAAAATGTAGCGAGATGGAGAAAACGTAATGTGAGGCTAAAAACGCAACGTGGAAGACAGAAAACGCAGTGTGAGGTAGGAAAACATAGCAAGAGGATGAAAAACTCCCTTTGAGAGTAGAAATCGATGCTAAGGTTGCTTGGAAGGATTTCAATGACCAATTTGAGCTCTATAAAAATGAGATGAGTGAAAGAAATGCTTGAAAGATCCTTTAAAACTCAAAAACACCTTTCTTGGCATATGTCATGACATGGCATCATATCTCAATGATTGGAGCAATATCTTTATGAATTGAAGTATTAACTTCACCTTTATTACATTTTCTCGCTAAGATGCTAACTCCCTTTATATGAGGACTCAATACAATAAACATAGTTCTTTTTACTTAAAACTGACATGGTGATGACAAAACAGGTGAAGACCTAGACCAAGACCCACATGATGCCATTTTAACTGATTCATGACCTGTAACACTTGAAAAATAACAAAACCATGATGAATAATGATACCCATGAATGTCAAAAGGAGTATAATTGACTTATACACACCAACCAATGATCAATGTTTTTATTTGAAGACCTATTGAAACCATAAAAAAACTTGATCTAGAACCCTAACAAAAAATTTGAAAGAGCACATTTGATCACTGGTGACTAGCAGGATTGATAGACACTAACACAATGAACACTCTAAGCCAGTTCATAGTGGAACCTAAGCATATATATTGGATTATAGCAAAGCATGTATTGAGATATCTGCATGGTACAGTTAGTTATGGATTGAGGTATGTCTTAGATGGTGAAGTACAACTACAGGGAGACACAAATTCTAATTGGGCAGGAAGTGTCAAAGATAGGAATAGCACATTAGGATGTTGCTTCAATTTGGGTTCTACTATGATATCCTAGAAGAGCATGAAGTAGACATTTGTCACACTCAGGACTTAGAGGTTGAGCATGCTACAACTAGTTTGGCAAGTTGTGAAGCAGTATGGCTTCAGAAGCTTCTTGCAGGATTGTTTAATTGGGTGCTAGAGATGAACATGATATACTGTGAAAATCAAAGTTCTGTGAAGCTTTTGGAAAATTTGTTTTTCCATGACATGTTGAAACACGTTGAGATCAAGTACCACTACATTTGAGACATGATACAAAAGGGAGTAAGGAGGCTCTAATACATTTCTACAAATGAGTAGGTTGTTGACATTCTCACAAAGCCTCTGTCCTTGATGAAGTTGTTATATTTTACGAAAAATCTTGGAGTGGTTGAGAATTCCTCCCTCATTGAGAGGGAGTGTTGATGTTGTAGCATCATTACATACATTATCCCTAGGTCAAGGGTATTGACAGGGTACTGTGTAATGTGGTTAGGCTCATTCAACCTTTTCTTGGGGTGGATAAATTTTTTCAGCTAAGTTGACATCTTGAGGAATTCAAAGTGAATAGCTCCCTATCTAAGAGGGAATGTTGATTTTTGGGTAGTTGTGAGAGGTATTCCCCAACTAACACAAGTTAAAAAAGAAAAATTGAATTTTAAATTAAAAGAAAGAAAGTTTAATTTAATTTGCAATGAGACGTGCCCTTGAGCACCATAAAATCAGTATAAAAAGACACATGAACTTCTCATTTTCATACACACTCATCACTCACATTTTTCTCTCTCTCACGTGTGAAGTAATATAAGGAAGGAGGTTGAATATTTTAAGGAGTTGAATTATCTAATGAAGGAGGCTGAAGATTTACGAAGTTGAATTATCTAAGGAAGTAGAATGAAGATTTTAAGGAGTTGAATTTCTAAGACAGTCAATGAGGTTGACGATTTTAAGGAGTTGAATTATCTAAGAAAGGAGGCTAAAGATTTTAAGGAGTTGAATTTATAAGACATTCAATGTTTGTCCAGTTGAATTTTCTGAGTGTACTTAATAATGTTTTGGAGTGGGTTAAAGTAATATCACATATATCATTATAAGTAATTAGCAATTGCATAAAATTGTGCTTGTCTAATTAACATTAGAAAATTACAATTTAACTATTTATTTTTTTAAATTTTTTATCTTTATTTAATAATATTTTTTTAAATACATTTTCCAAGTTCATGATTATTACTTGTTCATTTTTCAAAATTTATTTATGTCTCAATGTTTTTTCAAAACTAGTAAAAACACACATTTTAAATGGGTTTTATTTCTATTAATAATATATTTTTCAAAACACGGATTCAAAGTCAAATAAGAAACCCTGGGTTAAGTAATAATACAAATGGTAATGCATGGCACTAGGATAGCTCAATTTATAATGGTCTGTTATGAAATATGAAGTAAATTTAAAAATTTAATGCTCAAATTGGATCAAGCAAACCGAAAAATGAAGTATGAAATAAACTAAAAAAAATTAATGTTAAAATCCTTGTGGGTCAATTCAACCAAAAAAACATTATTAATCAATTAAAAAATACAAAATAGTAACATTATTAATCAATAATAATCCAGAGGAAAGACTTTACATACATCACGCACAATAAAAAAATAATACAAAATAGTAACATTATTAATCAACAAGGCCGCATAGCTAGTGTTTCATGGCGCCTACTTTAATTATTGAACTAATTAGCATATTTGAACAAGAGATAAATCCTTAATTTGTTTAAGTATGATTAAATTGGAGTAAAAAACAATGAAACAAGTGAAACAATGATTGTTATGATAACAACATACAATGTGTTTCACTCAATGCTTCATATTAAATTCAATGCATTTATAACTTGAAAGCAGGATACAATGTGGTGAACGATTGAAATCCTTCACCACAATCCACGTACAATAGTTCATGGTATATTTAATGACCAACATAAATATATAAACCCATACATTCCCTAGAATGACCAACCCATCAATACCAATGCCATTTCAATCAACATGCATGACCATTATATCAATGTGTATAATAAAACCGACAATACTGCAATCCATTCACCATAAATTAATTTAGCATACTGTAGACATCAATGCATACCCTACACCACACTGCCATTAAAAAATATCTTAACACACAACATAGACACAGTATCTAAATATAGATCCTTTCTTTTTCCTCCCTGCTTTGTCTGTGCATATGTTGGTTTTTTTTATGGTGCTTATAAAGCAAGGGTTTGTGGAGGAGGCACTACTATTTTCCTCCTTGGCAATATTTCCTATTACATCCAGTTAAACGCTGGAGGGGTTTCAAATAATAAAGCTAAAGTGACAATTTCTTAGGTTCTCTTATTCGTTGTTGCATCTTTAAATATATCATCGTTGCATATCTTAGAAGATTGGATGGAAGGAAAGAGAAACTTATCATAATATCATAAGGACCAGCTTGTAGTCAAGTACAAGACTATATAATAGGATTTGTTTCCATAAGTTGAGGATCTCTTTTTATAGCACTTCCACTTTCTTGTTATTCTTAAATTGGAATTCTCAAATTGCATTTCTATCATAGCATTGTGACATATCATCTACCCAAACATTGATTTGCATGTGTTAGTTCAATGTGTAACCTATATGGATATTATATTCTTATGTATCCTTTCCAAGATACTTGGCTTGTTGATCCTTAATAAGTTATAAGAGCCTAGCAGTCAGGTTTATGGTCTTTCAAATGGAATTGTGCAATCTAACAAAAATCAGAAATAGTCATGCATCTTTTGTGGGAATACAATATAGATTGAACCTTCTAGATTTGCAGTTTAACTTTTTTCTAGAGCATCATATTTGTTTCTTCTTGCCCTGCATTGGAAAGCGGATTTTTTTTTGGATAGTGATGAATGGTTAGGCAAGCAGGTAGAAACAATTGACACATGATCAAAATAACTTGTAGTTCCTTTTTGTGGAAAGGTAATCTTGGACTATTTATAATGCAGAATCCACCCTACCTCATAGGTGAATTCACATCATTCAACTCTAGTCTCTCACAATTCAGTTTTCTGCTAGGACATTAATGTCCATAAAAGATATTGTCTTTGTTAACAAGGTATCAGAGTGGATATGCTAGCACTCATTGCTTAAATAGGGATGGGTAATTCACATGTCTGTGCCTTACCCTAATGATATATGACTATACATGTGTTTATTTAAAACATGAGATGCATTTTTCCCACACTAACAATTAAAATAAAGCAACATTAAATTTCTAAAGAAGAGCTAGACACACAGAATTTAAACAAGTTTGTGTCCCAGCTATCAATCACAATACTCTTCTCATCTACCTATTAGGCATTCATTAAAAAAGGAGAAACATGCCACAAAGTTGAACAAAAATCTCTTTTGAACTCAAAAAGGAGTTGAACTTGAAAGTTTAAAACCAAAATAAAGCTGAAACAAATAGACATATAGAGTTATCACCAAATCAAAGATTATTTTTAATAATGTATTTAACACGCTACTATGTTTTTCTCTCACAGTTGTGATGATACTAGTTATATACTCTTGGTGGTTTACTTGTGTACTTGGTTGTTTTGTTATAATTTGCTACTTAGCATAGGAAACCTTCCACTAGATAGATTCTTTGCTTCAGCACAGTTTTGACTTTATGCAGGTTTCTTAAGAGGTCAGTAGCTAGAATAAAATAATCATGTTAATAAAAAAATTAAAATGAGCTCTTAATTAAGTCCAATCCATAAGTACCAAAGAAGCAAACAAAAGGATAGAATGGGAACATAAAATTGCAGACTTACTCATAAGGACCAAAGAAGAAAAAAAAAGGACAGAATGGGAACATAAATAAGCAGATCTACTCATAAGGAAATCTCAAACTATTACTGACATAAAATCTTTGCAACTGACATTGGCTATGATTCTATTTCTTGTTGATTTTGGACTTTGGACAACACAATGCCTAGTTCACATTGCTGTATGTGGGGATGATTTATAAATCATTTCTTCAAAGTTTGCATATAAATAAAATAAAGCTAACTTCAAGGGCATTTGTAAATCTGGAAGTTGCAAAAGGTTGGTCAATATTTATTCTTTCTATGATGTGATTGCTTCTTCTCTAGGAAAAGTAAAAGCCACAACCATTGAATCATCAACCTTTAAAGAGCATTGTCATGCCAAATTTTAGCTAATTGCAAAAATCTAAATTGGTGGTTTTGTGCAACCCTTACTCTCTAAATTGCATTTTGGAGGCTGCAAGCTAGCACATTGGTCATGTTACCACTCAATTTGTCATTTTGAATGTGTGAAAGCCCAAAGCATTAAGTTGATAGATTTGGGTAACTAAGAGGTTGGCCATAGTCACCCACCAACCTCCCTCTCTTCAAGCCAGCTCTCCTCCAGCTCATGGGAGACTTCATGCCTCAATAATTTCAAAATCTACATGGATGACAATACCCATTAGCTTATTTTGAATTTATATCACAAAACCCCATGGTTAAGACTTTGTCAACTTCTGAAATGTTTCGATTTATCCATTCAAATTTGCATAAGAAGATCATCTTCTTTCAAGAATATGGTATGATACCTTGAACAAAGAATGAAAGCAAATAATTCGATGGTTTTGTGTAAATAAACAGCCAGCGCATAAAGAGTTAAGAATCAAACAAAATACGTAAATACACATACAAATTAATATCAGAAAAAATAGCTTGTGGGAGTGCACAAAGCTACTCCAAAAGCATAAAGTAAGATGATCTAACAAAATGCATGAAAAATATAACAAGCATTTCTCGAAATAAATGAAACAGAGTAAGGGCTAGAAGTGTAGAAGTAGTATGATGTAGCTGAATAGGAATTTTAAATCAAAATAAGAGTATAGGCGTCGTGTTTTTTTTTTTTTTTTAGTTTACAGAACATAACAAAAAATAGGAAAATGCAGATAACTATTATTTATAGACACCAAATTGAAACTGGAAATTTTCAAAACATATATGTAATGAAGAAGTTATAGATGTTGTTGTAGTAATATCAGTGTTAAAAAAAGTAAATATTTTTTAGTAACATAGTATCAGTAAAAGCATTTCTATTGTTTTATCAAATTTGGAACAAAAAAAGTTGAAAATGTTCACTGTCATGTTCATTTTTCTTTCAGCATTGGGCTCTTAAGTTCTATGATATCACGGAGTCTTCTTTTTTAACAATGGCCAACCCTGTAATAAGAGAGATAATACAAAATGCTTATTATGCTTGTATAAATAAAAAAAAAAATGAAGAATTTTGTTATATGACTAAATTTTGAAAGTCAAAGAATGAAGTTATTACCTAGGGAGAGAATACAAACTTTCTAGTTGAGATTTTCTTTTGCTTGTTGCTATGGTCGGTATCTAAAATCCCATTGTTGCCATTTAGAGTGAAGATACGTTGAACTTGGAGATTGCGCAGCATATAAATTGTTGTTGTTTTTGTCTGCAAATATTCTTGGTAAGACATTTGGGCTAATGTTGGCAACAACTACTTTAAAACTAGTTTGTTTCAAAGGCAACATCGTAATGTCTTGTTATCAGGAGTTCATATAATGCAGTTGATACAATGAAGAAAGAGAAGTGAAGTATTTTGTTTTCATTTAGTGAAAAATGTTGACATGTCTTCTATCATTATAGTTGATGAGATTGGGCAACTGCAAAGTGCACACACACGTTCAAATGGTGTGGAATATGCATTTGCAACCAGCAGTGTTCCTTGCACCTATTAGAAAAGAAAACCAGTGAGTAAATGTATAATGGAAAATATGTAATTTTGTAATTAAAAATAAATAATTTATTGTGTATGTATGTACCTGGTTTTTTCTGTCAAGTAGTTTTTTGAGATCCTATTCTATTTCAGTATTCAAATTCGTGATCAATGTGGCCTGTGTTGTATGGAATGTTTTTTTCCTTGAGGTATTTTCTTTGTGTTACGTTTTGAAGAGCATAATCAGAATTTCTCCATTTTTCAGTCTTTGTTCAATTTCGTTGTAGATAGGCAGCAAGTTTTCAAATAGTTGTAGCTGTGACATAAAGGACACAAAAAACAAATCAATTTATTGCATAAAGAAAATAAATAAATATTCATAAAGCTTATGGGTGAATGGTGTAAGGTAGCATCTTACCGAGGCCATATCATCTTGAGAACTTCCATCTTTAATTTGCAATGTATATTGCATGTCAATGTTTTGAGTTGTTCTTACAAGTGCTGCACTTGTTGCTATTGGGAATGTTTCTATGCTTTCTCCCTATTGTTTTATTGTTGCATTTGGAACAAATTTGTATTCTGTATAGATTGGGCTGATGTTTTCTACAGTGCTTCTATTGTCTAACAACAAAATGTGATCACAGTCGCCACGATCGTAATTTGTTTTTGGTAGAATCTGTTAGAGTCGGTCCTTACAACCCTCCGTCAGATATCTTTTCACTTTTGCATATCATTTTTAGGTGTCTCGCTTGTTCCACTTCATTTCATTTCACTAGGGACATGCCATTGATTGACGAGGGGGTTTGGTTGTCTTGTATTCCCTCATGTTTGTCCCTGCAGGGTTAGTAAAAATCTCTCTAAAAACACAAGTACATAGTCATTTTCTTCATTGTCATACATGATTAGTTTTGTTAAAAAAGGTCTTTAGTCCTAGAGTCTAGGGTTTTGAGTCTCATGCATACACATACTAAAACTCTGCAGGCCATGAGGTAGGTTTCAAAATATTATCATTTAATATGTTTCCTCAGAAAGCATTTAAAAACATTTTTAGTCCAAAACTCTGTTTTGGAACTAAAAATTGTTATTGTAAATAATTATATTTGTTTTATCTCAAAAAGTTTTAGAGCAAGTCTCTGATCTTCTCCTAAGCCAAAATGCTAGATCCCTGCAAAAAATGAACAAAAGATCATCAGTCCAAACCTCATAAAAGCATGAGAAAATCAAAAAGCATGGTTGTATTAAAAAGACCAAAAGTGAAAAGTGCCCAACCTTTACAAAGTGGGTTTTTGAATCAATTTAAATCAAATTAGATATTTTGTTTATATATAAGGTGAAAACAAGTCACCAAATATCAAAGCAAGAGTGTGTTCAAGTGTTGGAGGGCGAAAAACCAGTTTACAAACCCGTGGACAGAGTTTTAGGTGTGTGTTGCGCATAGGAAGTGTGCGTTGCGCATTGGGTAGTTTGAGCCAGTGTAAAATTACAAAGGCGTTGTGCATAGGAGTGTGCGCTGCACATTGGGGTTGAGCGTTGCGCATTGGATCTCAGCCACAGAAAAACCAGTGTATGTGCCCAAAACTCAACCAAACTCACTCCAAGCTCACAAATAGGTATGTTATTGCTGCCTATTACTGTTAGGGTGTTTGATACATGTTTCAAAGAAGGGATTTGATGTATTGGGGTTTTGGGAAAATGAAACCCTAGGTTCATAACTAAGACATCCCTTAAGCTATTTTAAACTATGTGGGTGGTTTAGTAAGATGTCTCTCATCCTTCATTGATGACAAAACCAACTCCTTACTCATTTGTGCACCCTAGTCTAACATTCCAAAGAGCACACATTGTATTTTGCTCATTTGTCAAAAGGGGACTGTTTTTGTAAAACCATTGAAAACAGAGCATTGTTAAAAATGGCATGGTTTGTTTGATGTTGTGGCAAAATTACTAAAGTTTTGAGTATACATTGAAAATTGACTCCATCACATTTGTATTACTATATATATCATAGAAATCTTGACACCAAAGCCATGTCAGACACGGAGTCAGAGTATGAACAGCAGTATGATAGTGACTCTACAGCAGAGGGTAATGTGCCAAGAAGGTCTCGTAGAGGAGGCAAAGGTGGTAAGCCTCTCAGGGAAGAGCCTACTTCTTTGGCTCAATTGCAAGCTTGCCCACTTGCAATGGATTGTTTTCGCCGTCAGTCATGTTATCGCTATTGTGAATTAGTTTCACACTTCCAGCATCATCGTGAGCTAGCTCATTTGTTCATTCTACATTTACATGATGGCCATGTAAACCTCGCCAGAGTTGATTTCATTTTGTCACCGAAGATTATTGCAAAGGCCACTGCGATACCAAATGTAGGAGAGCAATGGAATAAACGTCAGCAGTTAGAGAAATCCTACTATCAGCCATACATTAAACCTGGGTATATGAAACATTTGAGCAGGGTTTTTCCTTTCCACTACTTGAATGATCAATTTGCACCTTTGATGAAACTTATCATTCAATATTTCAGTTGTGAGGGTAGATTCTCCCGTCTTTATGCGTACCATGTCCGTTTGTTGATGAATTTTACAAGGGTACGTATGATGAACATTCCATACTTCATGTTTCGCAACATAGAGAAGATGGTGCCTCTTGTACAAAGGAAGACCCCAATATAGCAGCATAACAGTATTTATCATTATGCCTTGATCAATATCGTGGTGGTTCATCAGTTGGCACAGCAGGGCCTTACTTGGGAAGATTTTATTTCTCGTGACTTCTTCACAGCGTCTCAGCCACCTCCAGAGATAGTTCATGATGAGGGAGGGCCTTCACAGTAGTTTGACATTCCTGAGACCGAGCATGTCAATTCTCCAGTGTATATGACATATCAGCGAGGCCACAGGGCCTTATTTGCATCTGCACGACGAGTACTATCTCTACCCAGGGTGGAAGGGGTCTCGTTGACTTCATCAACACAGCGAGTATTATCTCCACATCATGTGGAAGGGGTCTCGCCTTCTTCTTCAGCACAGGTACAGATCCAGGACAAAGGCAAGAGGCCCATGTTTGATGAGGGTCCTTCAGGAGGCCAGGACATGGATATCATTGATGTTGATGCTAGCTCTCCTAGCTCGGAGCTAAAGGAAATCATCCGAGAGCAAAGGGCTGAGAATGAGTCGCTGCAAAAGAAATTGCAGATGGCTAAGTGGGTGATCAACTACTTGGAGCAGTGCAACAAACAGTTGGAAGATGAGCATACACTTTATGAGCTGCGGAAAATTCGGGAAGACCGAGAGTTGGCCCGAAAGAGACCCGGTGATCTGACACCTATTGATCGAGAATAAATGCTCATCCGGGTGAACACTCATTTGGAAAAGTTGTTGGCAAAGGCAAACAGAGATAAGGACATGCTTCGTCATATGAAGACTCATTATTGGGCTTGCATGCATGTTGGCAAAGCGAAAATGAAGATCCTAAAGAGGCGATTGAACAAGGCACTAAAATGGCGAAAGAGGTCGGATCCACTTCGAGTTTTGGCCAAAGCTTCGCTAGCTGAGAATAACACATGATGGAGGGTCTTCACTCCGAATTTAAGCAAATTCAGAGAAATTTTTGTCATTTTGAAATTTTTAGCTTGCAAAACAGGTTTTTTGGTTCAACGTGCAGCGTGCCACGCGCGGCCTTGAAGATTGGGAGGCCCAAATGACAAATGGCTTGTAGTTTTGGATTTGTCATGAAGAATTACACATTCTCAGCTATTTCCGAAGCATTTCATCGAGATCTGGATGCTCAAAAGGTCCAAAAACATCATGAAAACCACCTCGCTGCCACCTTTTGCCACAGCAAGAAGTACCTCTGGGAGAATTCAGTTTTGAGGGGGGAAATGAGCTCAAAATTGGAAAATTCTACTTGGGTTGGAAATTAGACATCCAGGGAATTCCAACGAGCTATTGTAAGCTCAATTTGGGTGTCGGGAAGTGCCTCAAAATCAGATGGAAAAGTGCACTGCGCATAGAGAATTTTGGCCAGTTTTTCACCTTCAACTCAAGAATTCGGCTAGTTTTCACCAGTTTCACTCTTTGATGTAATTTTTGACCCAACATGATGTAATTTTATGTATTTAAGGTAACATGGCACTTATCTACCTTATTCTAGATGATTCATTCACAAATTAGCAAGAAATTAATGTAATGAATCAGTGCCCTTCTTTTTAGAGGCAGGTTGTTTGGTCATCTAGATTCTTGCTCCATGTTTAGAATTTTTTCAAACTACTCCTAGAAGGAGGAGCTCGACCCCTAGAGGTTAGGGAATGAGGATAGCTTGGTATATATATGTAAATTTTCATTCAGTAGCAGAGGTTGGACTCTTGGGAATAGCTTGACACTTTTGTACATATTTTATCTGCATTTTTGGCAAAGGAAAGACCAGGATTTTGCAGCACTATTTGGGATTCATGTGGCTTTATGTGTTGATGGTGTGCTTCTTTTAGTATTTGTAAGTTTTTTATGTGTATCGCTTTCCTTCTCTAATCTTCTGCAATTGAACAAATGAAGTGTTAAGGTAGAATCCATAATTTTGCTATGCTCTGCCTTTAAGTTTGTTCAATTTTCCATGTTTTCATCTGTTTATGGAGAATCCTTGAAAGTTTCTTGCTCTCCTTAACCTCTCACCAGTTTGATCTATCCATTCATTCTCTTTAAATGCATCAAAACAATCGCCTATCTTGCCCCAAGTAGACCTCTGCAAAAACTATGCCTCATCCTCGCACCCAAAATTGCCTTTCCCTCGAATTCAACAAAACTTTAAAAATCAATTTCAAATTCCTTGTATTTCATACCTAGCCTAAAATTAGTTATCAAATTAGTCATCTCGACCTCATTTATTACCTTTTTCCGAGATTGACTCGGAGAGAGCCCTCTCCTGTCCTCGTAGGGCTAGCTACGAGGCTGAGCATGGTTTGATGTGGCCTCGAGTTTTACCTTATTTCAGTCTAAGGTAGATTTGAGCGCTAACAATCATAACACTAACCATGTGCTATGTTTCTAATCACTTGCTTGTGTGACATTGAACTCACTTATGCCCACAAACCCTAACAACTCCTCAACATCAATGGTTGACTCTCCCTTGAGTCAACTCCTTGGGATGTGTAACATCTGGAAAAAAATAGTCTAAACATTTATCAAATCTAAGTAGATGGAAGATCACCAAAACTATCTTTGTTTGGAATATTCTACTTTACCATATCTATCTAGATTGGATTCTCTACCTCATTACTAGTCTTTCACAAGCTCTCTCCTCCTAGTTACAATCCATACTATGCAAATATTTGTTAAGTGTGAAGCCAAATTCATGCACTATTCTAGATCCTTCTAGATTAGATTTTTCTAGATCTCCAAGATTCTAGATCCTCCTACACCGCCAGTGGTTTCTAGATCATTCTAAATCTCCATCTAAATCACACACAGGGTTCTAGATCCTTCTTTTGCCTCTATAAATTTGTAATTTCTCTGGCCAAGGAAAGCAAGCCAAGGCCCAAGCTTTGTTGGGTATACGACCAATAGTCCCACATTGACTAGAAGTGGGGAGGATCATGGGTATATAAGGATGGACAAATATCTCCATTGGTATGAGGCCTTTTGGGGTAAGTCCAAAAGCAAATCCATGAGGGCTTAGGCCCAAAGTTGACAATATCATACCATTGTGGAGATATGTGGTGTCCAGAGTCCTTACAAGTGGTATCAGAGCCATGCCCCGAAGTTAGCCAAGTGGATGAATCCTCGGAATGTCGAATGAAGGTGGTGGGCCCCGGTAATATCACGATGGGATCCGTGGATGAGCTCGGTTAAACAGGCGGTGTGCTCTGGATTCTTCATGGACGTGTCCTGCTCCCAACACGGTGAAGAGGAGTTGACCTGGGATAGAGCAAGCTCTCGAGGCCGGTGGTGTTCCATGTAAGGCGTGTGCTTCCAACGCATTGGAGCAGAGAATCTTGGTTGGTAGAGAGTGGAGGGATGGATAATCGTTTGAGGGGAGGCTCGATGGTCCTTTGTTCGAGGGGAGGATTGTTGGGTATACGACCAAAGTCCCACATTGACTAGAAGTGGGGAGGATCATGGGTATATAGGGATGGACAAATATCTCCATTGGTATGGGCCTTTTGGGGGTAAAGCCCAAAAGCAAATCCATGAGGGCTTAGGCCCAAAGTGGACAATATCATACCATTGTGGAGATATGTGGTGTCTAGAGTCCTTACAGGTGAAGCAAATGATCTAGTTCCTGGGATTTTCACAATCCTATGCTCAATGCAGGAAGGTGAAAACTGGTCAAAGACATTCAAAGATGTGTTCCTTCCATGGGTCAAGGTGTGTCACTGTCAAGTTGCAGAAGTCAAGAGCATGCAAGTTTGATTTTATAGTCGACATGGTCAAAATTTGGCTTAAACACGAGTCCAAGTGAAGCTGGCTCAAGGCCAAAAGGTGAAACGGTCAAAATGCAATGCAATATTACAACTCAACACAATGGAGCCTCTCGGGTATAAGACCAGAACGAGAAGCGAAGAAGCAAAGAGGAATGAGTCTTCATCACATAAGTCATGGTTGGACTATAGAGGACTCCCGAGCCTACTTAGATCGAAGAAGCATGGGCAACAAATGTTAGTGAGGTGCTAACTATGATGCCCATGAAAAGGATGGCTCTACCATTGTGTCATGATTTAAAAATCGACAAGTTAAGATGGTTTACGCATAACACGATGGGATCGACCCTATGGGAAGTGTATCGATAAATAGAGGCTAGTATGCATAATGCAACGGAAAAAATGGCTTCTCTAACCTATATGCCAGTGAGAAAATGATACTTGCCATGACGGGTCAGCAGTCATGGAACCGTCTCGAAACTGTTGAAAAAGTGTCCAAAATGTCCTAAAAATCAAACCATTCTCGACATTCCAAGCTCCCAAGTTAAAAGTTACATGAGACAAAAAAAAATCAAATTTTGAAAAAATTTACCATTTTCAAAGCTTATAAAATAGGTTTTTGACTCACCATTATCACCATTTCAATTTGAGAGCAAAGGAGTGAAGCAAAAGGAGCAAGCATTGCCATTCGCCAAATTCGACTGTTCAAATCTTCCCGAAATCACCAGGTAACCCCTTAAACTTATCTTTCATTCAATTGTGACTGGTTTTAGAATTTTTAATTCAAGTTTCACCATTGAATTATTGCCAAAAAAATTGTCATGGTGTATATGCAGGGTGGCTATGTGAAACCCGTGTATGCGCAAGCCCTAGACGCAACTGTGTATGAAACGGACCTGCGTATACGCCGCAAAAACTTCAAAACAAAAATATAATGGCCCAAAATTGTTTTTACTTCAAGATGCCAGTCACTTGGAGAGAAAGAGAGCATGCTTTAGTGGATGATGAGGTTATGAACGATCCTAGTGCCCTGGATGCCTTAAAATGATGCGATTTGCTAAAGTTCTTTAAAATGCCAAATATGAAAACAAACACTCGCCTGCTCGAAATGCTTATTCACTACTGGAGCATCGAGGATGAATCGTTTATGATTGATTAGATTCCACTCAAGATAGAGGTTGAAGATATTTATTTTATCACAGGCCATTCCTGGAGGGGAGAGGTAGTACATTCCATGGGCAGTTCACGAGGCAGTCTCTCTATCGAGGACTACGTGCATATATATTGCTCGGGACATCCAGAAAAGGTTGGAAGTCAAATTCTAATCAAGCATGTGGAGAGTTTAGCACTAAGGATCAACCTGTTCACTATAGCCAGAGTGAACAAATCAACTTCCTTGCACCAGACTTCACGGCTATCCATGAGCTTGGCGGTAGACTGTCTCACCACCGTATTTGATTGGTGTACTCCTCTTCTTGCCAACCTGAAGAGACAGTTGATTTCTATCAAGAAAGGGCAGACCAAAAACTTTGGGTATGGAATCATTTAATGCTCTTTCTTCTTTGAGAGGGTCCCAACACTCCGTTCTAGAGTATCAGTTTCGATCAACATCCCACGAGATCCACGAATGGGCAGGTGGGCTAACTTGATGAAACGACTAGGAGGTGGGCATGTTCCACATACTACTTTCAATGATGACTTCTTCTCCTGGTGGGAGCAACAAATCAATGCCATAGACGACTACCCTTATGCTGGGCTGGACTTCCGAGGAGATACAGAACTAGCTTTACCGCCAACCGCAACATGGGGCGATATAGGTAAATGTTTTTTGATTTTTTGATTTTTATGATTTTTCAAATATAAAAATGAATTTTGAATTTTTTTTTTGATAGGATTCAAATGACTAATATGATGATCATGTTCCAGATATTGGGCCAGTGCGACCAGATGGGTTCCCACGGCATGGACGTCGCGGTTGAGGTACTAAAGAGGCGGCTCCGGAGACAGAGTGACTTCTACACACAGTTCAGCGGCATTTGGTGAGACTAACTCACCGAGTACCAATGGAGGCTGTAGAGGATATCCCTATAGATATACAGCATCATGTGGTTGTCATGCCACGAGATTGGGTTTGCACTCTTAGGCGTGTGGCCAAAGCAGTAGTTGCATACTCAGCTGCTCATCTTAATTCGGGGCATTAGATATATTGAACATGATTATGGGCATTTGAGTCCCAATTTTTGTATATTATTTTGGGCACACATATGTACACTCGAGATATTTTATGATATATATATATATATATATATATACATAGTTTCGACTTTTTTGATGCTTGATTTTATTGCGATGAATGAATGGTGTGCCAATCTAATGCTTGATTAACGATAGAATCAGCTAACCAATTATGAGATCTTGAAATGTACAAATAATTAATGTAAGTAAATGATTTTTGCAACAACCTCACCCTTAAATATTGGCGATATAAACATTGATCCCTTACCCGATAAATGTTATTCAATTGTGACACTATCAATTGTGAATCAAGATAGACTACCAACGAATCGATTTCATAAGAAATTGTTTCAGATAGTAAATTAATGATGACAATATATTCAACCATATTATTTGAAGCGGGACCAATGCATACTCCCCTTGACAACATCAACTAACCAGTTGGATAGTAGATTACCCAAGCTGCAGAAGCAAGGTTCCGAGTGCGCCGACTAGCACCATCGGCGAATCCAAAATAGACCAAGTCATCCATCAACACCTACCACAGTAGACCAAAAGTGTCGATATCAAAAAAATCCCGATACGATATGTACAAACATACAAAATGTACAAAGAAGCCACTGCCTAGCTGCTACTTAAGCAAAGTACTTCTTAAGGTAGAGCCCATTTCCGGGCTCTGCCAACTTGTTTCCTTCAAAATTGATTAACTCATACGCCCCATTTTCTAAAACTCATTTAATTATAAAGGGACCGTACCACATAGGCTTGAACTTGCCTACCCCCAAGGCATCCTTATCTTGGTCATAGACCAAGACAAGGTCGCCTTCAGAAAAGACTCGAGGACGGACAGCTTTATCATACTGAGTTTTAACCCTTTTCTTATGAGCCTCATTGATTGTGG
>APFE031631678.1:0-23863 GCA_000404065.3 Pinus taeda
CATTGGACCCCAGTTCATAATGTGGCGGCAACGCCACCCGTAATATTTACGCTGCAAGGGGGGTCCAGGGGGGCAGCTGCGACCTTTGGGATCCCCCCCCCCTGGCGGGGGATCAAGGGTATGCCCCATAGCTACAAATAGATGTAAAATTGCCTTGTAAAATGTTGTAATTTCGTAGTCAATCTGAGCCATTCATTAGGCAGATATCTGATGGTAGAAGTTATGTTTAATTTAGGGTTCTTTTCCCTAGAAGGCAACCCCTCTCTATAAATGAGGGAATTGTATTGCATCTATGTAAATCTGTATTCTTAATGAGAAAGAGAGAGGAGAATGTGTGAGAGCAAAGAGGGAATTACAACGGATCTGATGTAGGTTGTATCTCTTTAGTTTGCTGGATAATATAAAAGGAAGGACTTGTTGTTTCTCCGTGGACGTAGCCCAAATTGGGTGAACCACATATATCTGTGTCTCTCTTGTTTTATGTGTTTTCTATGTTTTTATTTTTGCAATATATTTTATGTGTTTCGTTGCTCTGTAATATATAATTTTCTAACATGAGATGGATAGGGTAGGGGTCTTGCAAAGTCCATTTCCTACCCATGATTGGAAATTTAGTGCAGAAACAGATGGCATCCATGATATATGCACTGAAATAAAATGGAAAAAGGTTCTCTGTAGAGGAAGACCTCTTCTGACAATACTCGGAGATGGCAGTGACTAGGTTATCAGATCAGATAGTGGCCCAATTCATTATGTGGGAATTGACACAGGCATCAATTAAAGGAATTTGTTCTATGAAAAACTTGGTATTATTAGGTAATCCATATAGCCTACATAACATAGAAGCTGCATAGTTTAGGGGTTTGCCAAAGAAGCTACAGGATACATACCCATTTTATCATATTTGATATTGTTCCCCAGTACCCTCCAGTCCTGGATCATCTTGAAAGGTTCTTCATTTTTCTTTGCAAAGTTGGCCAGGTATGACTTGTCATATATGTCCTCAGGGTCAGGTATATGATACATTTGGTTCAGGTCTTCATCTTTGAATGAACCCATGAGCTCCATCCTCGAGTCCCTGAATTGCCTGTCTTCAATAATGAGATTTTCCACCACCCACCTAATCATATCATTATATGGGAGTATTTTCGCTCTCACTCCTATTCTGTGAAGGAAGGAATATGAAGCATCTTTAAATTGGACTCCCGAAGGTTTTATTGAGTCAATCGTCGCATTTATGGTAGTAATTTTAGGATGTTCATCTTCAAGCTTGTTGTATATGACTTCCCATGTTGTCGCTCCTCCATTGGCGTTGCAAACTGTATCAGCGAATATAGGCGACATTTCTGATAGCTCAGATTCTGTAATGCTTTGCTTCTTCTGTTTTGCATCACCTTTCGTAATGACATGTATTTTGAAGCTTGCCTGAAATGGAAGAGATATATCAGTGCAGATGATATAGCGCAATTAAGGCTGAAAGCTTTTTGAAATGACTTTGAATCGTGGGAAGATTTTGAACTAGATATTCAACATTAACTAGCCATAACTTGAAACATCATTACCTCTCCTTGGGATGCTAAACATTAATTACTCTGTCAAACCACTCATTATTATATTAAAACATAGTAACTTCCCATGCTTCATGCTTTATTCATGCATCGCAACTTTTAAATGTTGTAATATAGCATTGCCTAGAGATAATGCGAAATGTGATTGCGGAAATAACAATATCGCATTTCGCAAATCGTTAAAGGATGACACAATGGCATGCATTATTTATTTGTGACTCTACGAAGTGCGATCACATGTTCTCAAGGCGTTCTAATTGAAATATCGCAGTAGGGGGGCTTCATCGCATGTCGCATTTCGGGATTTTCTTAAAGATGTTTATAATTATCACATGGAAAATTGTGAAATGTGATTTGCAATAAAGATCCTAAGCTTGGGTTGTTTTCTAATGGTTTCAAGGCAATTTCTTAGAATTAGCATTTATTTTTCAAAGACTAAGAATTTAAAAAGAGTCCCCATTTATATGTCAAATATCAACTATTACTCATATAAATGGTGGGGTTGTTACATAGTGCAACAATTGGCGATTCACTTGGGAGAATCAACTATCTCTGATTGATTTTTTGAAATTTCTAAAACTTTTAAAATAAGAAAAGTTCTAGGGATAATAATTACATGAGTTATAAACTAAACCACATTCCTCTGAAATAATAACCACTCACTCAACCTATCTATTCAACTACTTTAATCTTGTAGTGATAAAAATACAAATGTTTGCATCAGTGAATACTGAGATTTTAAATAGATATGGCAGTTGTCTTCTACAGATTAGTTTTTTGGTTTTCTCATTTATCACAGATAGAGCCTCTGCTACCAGCAGATGTTCATATCCTTGAAAAGGTCATATTTTAACCAACAATGATCCTTTGTCCCATCCAAAGAAATTTTCAAAATTCAAAATGATACTCATTTGCTTTTTCTTTTTTCTTTGACCTTGTTTTTCTTTTCATGTAATTTTCTTTTGAAATTTCTTAAAAGACATTATTTAGTCTTGGTAACCTAATAATGACAATGCCATTCACCAGTTGTAACTAAACTGGACAAGTTGGCCCTTAATGAGACCCCTTGTCCTTTGATTGATTAGATCATTGGCTATTACCCTATTTTGACATGCAGTTTTGGTAATATCAATTTAATTATTCCTCTATGATCATGGTAAAAAAGCTCGTAATGAGACTTATTATCTTTTAAGTTTTGTATATTTTAGAATTACACTGTGAAAAAAAGAAAATTTTATCAGATGGTGTGAATCATTGGCCCTTTTAAAGAGTTTTGGATGATAATGATAGAGTTTTGAGATACTCATCTATAGAAAGTCCTTACTAGGTTAAAGATTCTTTTCTTGACTGATAACAACACATCTATACTTTATAAAGATAAGAGCTTGTTCATTGAACAAGTGTTTTTAGCAAGGTCAAGTTTTTCCAAAGAAATAAGGTTCATTTTGATACTCAAATGCTCTAATTATTTCTTTAATTTTTCCTACTTATTGAAGCGAAAAACCATAATATTATCAGATATTTTATTTTGAGAAGCCAGAAGTAAATACTACTTTAATTTTTATTTTCCTAAGAACCTTAAAGACAATATGATACAAAAATAACAGAGGTTGTCTTCTAGGAAAAGTATTTTTTCAGAATTTGCCCACTAATGGGCAAGGAATCCACTTTACCTGATAAGTCTTTTAAAATAAATGTTAATTGACCAATTTTCTCAATGATTTGGAATGGTCCAAGCCACAATCTTTGTAACATGGCATGCTTACCCTTTTCCTCATGCGCTTTGTCCCATTTCAAAACCAAATCACCTACTTAAAAAAATTTACGACTGGCAGAGGTTGTAACAAAATAGGCTTTGACTAACTGTTGATGATGGGAATGGGTAGCTTTAGCCTTTTCTCTTTCTTCTTCAAGTTTAAGGATTTGAAATTGTCTTGCTTGAAGAGAAGAGGAAGTATTTTCATTGATAAATTGCACTAGGGTGAGAGATGGGATTGCTATGTTTGTGGGGAGAACTGCTTCTTTTCCATAAACTAAAGCAAAAGGAGAAGAACCAATTGAGGCCTTATATGTTATTTTATCTGCCCAAAGAGGAAATATCAATGCTTTGTGCCAATTCCTATGATTTTGGTCCATAGTCCTCTTGATGATTCAGATAAGGTTTTTGTTTGTTGATTCAGCTAATCCATTACCTTGTGGATAATAATTGGCTGAATACTTCAATTTGAAACCTCTTTTCAAAGCAAATTCTACCATAGTATTTCCAAAAAAATAAGATGCATTATCAAACATTAAAGTTGTGGGTGGGACAAACCTTGTGATTATGTACTGATCAATAAAATCTGTAATAATTTCTATATTATCTACCTTTAGTGGGATAGCCTCTACCCATTTCGTGAAATAATCAGTAGTTGTAAGGATGTACTTGTGTTGCTTGGAAGAGTTAGGAACAATCTCACCAATTATATCTAATCCCCATTGTTCAAATGGTTGTTGGATATTAACTAGCTGCAAAGGGAATGCTGGTTTCTTTTCTCTTCCAACTGCAGTTTGACAAGTTTTTCATTTTCTTACATAGTCATGTGCATCCTTGAATAGTGTTGGCGAATAATAACCTGCATGCAGGATTTTATGAGTTGTGGTGTTTAATCCAAAATGACCTCTAGCTGGTCCATCATGTAACTCCAGCATAACCTTTTCAGCTTCAGGTTTTTCAAGGCATATTAATAACATTGAATCATATTTTTTTCTAAATAATACATCATCAATTATTTGATACTGATTTGGTTTCAACCTTAAAGCACGTTTTGTTTTGTAATTAAGATGCGTAGGAGCATATCCATTCTTCAAATAAAACTTCAAATCAGCATATTGTGATTGTGCATTATTGAAGCTTACCTCTGATATTTGCACTTCATTACCTTGGTCTTCTTCTGTTGATAAGTGGGAATCTCCAATTAGCATCCTGCAAAAACCTTGGCCCCTAACAATTTTAGTTGCCTGTATTTCTACATCGTATTCTTGAAGTTCAGTGACCCAATTGGCCCTTTTCTCCCCCACTTCTCTTTGAATCAATAGTTGCCTTACTGCAGGGTGAGGTACTATTATTTTTGTATGAGTTTTGAGGAGAAAAGGTCTGAAATTTTTCAAGGTTTTAAAGACAGCAAAAGCTTGTTTCTCAACAGCTGAGTAGTTTAACTCAACACGTTGTAAATTTGAGCTGAAAAAAGAGATAGGTGCTTCTATGTTTTGATCGTTTAGCTGTGTTAAAACTACCACATATGATGTATCAAATGAAAAAGTGTACAACACAAAAGGTTTGAGAAATTTTGGAGTTGTTAAAGAAGCATTATTGATGATGGATTTTTTGCTTAACTTAAATGACTCTCTTTCATCTTTACGCCATTTGAAGACTGCATTCTTTCTTATCATTGATTGAAGGGATAAAAAAATATGTGAGAAATCTGGAACAAATTTTTTTACAAAATTGATCTAGCTTAGGAATGATTGCATGGTCTTTTTGTTATGTGGGAGAGGAATATTTTCAATTTCTTGGATTCTATCAGGATCAATATAAATTCCTTTCTTGGATACTACGTACCCAAGAAGCTTGCCTTCTGCTAAAGCAAAGTATGACTTTTTTGGATTCAAAGAAATGCCATATTTCTTGCATCTTTCAAAGATATGCTTTAGGTCATTCAAATGATTATTTATGTTCCTAGAGTAGACTGTAATGTCATCTAGGTAAATGAAAACTAATTTATTAATTATACCTTTAAAAGAAATATCCATGGCGCGTTGGAATGTAGCACCTACATTGATAAGTCCAAAAGGCATCTTTTGATAAGCATATGTCCCCCACTTGGTCCTGAATGTTGTCTTTAATCTGTCATCTGGATGTACAAGAATCTGATTGTATCATGAACATCCATCTAGAAAAGACATTAACTTAGAACTTGCAACTAGTTGCAATATTTGCTCCATGGTAGGCAAAGAAAATGTATCATTTTGACCATCTCTATTTAGGTTTGTAAAATCAATACAAATCCTAATATCACCATTATTTTTCCTATAGGAACCATATTTGATACCCATTTTGAGTGTCTAACATGAAAGATTATCTTTACTTTCAGAAGTTTGTTCAACTCATATTTGATCTGACTTTCAAGGTTTGGATGAATCTTTCTCAACTTCTGTTGAACT
This sequence comes from Pinus taeda, assembly GCA_000404065.3. Lineage (NCBI taxonomy): Eukaryota > Viridiplantae > Streptophyta > Pinopsida > Pinales > Pinaceae > Pinus > Pinus taeda. The sequence continues at coordinate 5,772 of APFE031631678.1, forward strand.
GGTTTCTCATTAGAAGTCATTGCTATAGTATGTTGAATTATAGAGGTGTCATAGGTCTTGAGATCTGAATAATCCTAGGAAAAGACACCTTTATATGTTTTCAACAACTTGATGAATGATATCCTTTCTTCGGATAATAACCAAGACCTAGGTTGAGATTTTGAGGTTTTTCAGTTGTACCTAGGTTTACCACTTCAAATGTCAGAGTAGAACTCTGAGTCTTGGAGTTGGTAATCTTCTTAAACATGTCTTTCAAATCATAGAGATCTTCCATTTTGACTACAAATTTCGGAATTGGGTTTTGATCTTGTTTATGGTTGATTTGCAAGTCATGATCATGTTCATCTATGATTTGTTCTTCATAAGATCCTTCTGATGTAAGGAAATTGATTATATCAACATCATTATTAAACACTCTCCAATTTGTCACATTATCAAGAATGGATGGTCTGAAAACTAACTCTATGGAAAATCTATCTAGACCAATTTTTCTGAAGGTATAAGCCTAGATTCTACATTGGCAAGTAAGTCAGCACTTGCATTTTGTAATCTGGGGACTGAAGAAATGTTAAAAGTAGTGAAATGAGAAGTAAGATTTTGGGCTAAAGATTGATAATTTTTTAGATGCCCAGGCACGTCATGGATTGTGTTTCTTACCTGTTTAATAACTATTTCAGAGTCTCCATATACTTGTAAATACTTGACATTAAGGCCAATGGCTTTGTACAACCCTTGAATCAAATCTTCATATTCTGCAGTATTGTTAGCGCATTGAAATTCAAGCTTGTAGGCTAACATGGTTTTCTCTCCTTGCAGGCTGATTAAGATACATCCTGCACCTGCACTATCTTCAGACTTGGAACCATCAAAATAAAGAGTCCAGAATAGTGAATTATTTACAACTTTATCAACTACATCTACACACTTGGAAGCATTTTTTTGTGAAAATTTTTCTATCTAAGATATTACAACATTATCTAGAAAGGGAGATTTTTTAGCATTAAAGGATCCCAAGAATGATTCAGCCGAGTATTTTGCAATAATTTTATTGGTGAAAGCTATAGGTTCATTGCTTCCCTCGAGATCAGTGGTTGTGTACTTCATGAATTTTTCACGATCTACTTTGATTTGGTTAGGTTTACCATTGTGTGGCAAGCACATGTGAGACCAATCAGTTGCAAAGTATCTGTGTAACTTTTCATACCAATCCCTACTTAGAATTAAACCATAAAATTCATGGATATCAACCGCTAGAATATTGATTATCTGCGAAACTTTTGGATTAGAGGAAAGCCTTATTGAAAATGATGCGATTTCTCCAAGTACCTCTTTAGTTCTGTCCAGTTGAACTATGTGTACAACGGATTTTTTAGGTGTAATATTCAATTTGGTACACACAGTTCTTGGCATAATATTTGAAGAGGCTCCTAAATCAACAAGGCAATTATGGACATTTTTGTTGAAAATCTCATAAGTAAGAAGAAATGGAGGTGCATGAGAAATAGACCTATCACCTATCAGAACTAAATCTGAGGGATTTACTTTGTTTGAATATGAAGGAGGTTTTCCCATATCATAAGAAGCTTGAGTGACTACAGCAGATGGTAGAGGGGTTACAATGTTGAAATGTGGAAACAAGAATATTCCAGTTTGATTGGTCCTTGAATTAAATTGTGAATTAAAATCGAATTTAGTCTTAACAGCTACTTGGAAATAATTAATTAAGTTATTTTGACTTAATTAGTTGGAGAAATTCAAGTTAGAAGTCTTTCTGAAGTCATGAAAGAGTTATCCCTTAAATTAAGGAGATAATCATTAAATTAAGGAGATAAGATTGAGTTATATTTGAGTTGTAATTAGTTAAATCAATTTACTAAGTTAATTCCAGTTAAATTAGTTCCAAATTGTTTGAGGAACTAATAGAGAGTTAACAGTCAGTTGATGCATGCATGCACTCTCTAGTTAACTGAAGATTCTCTCATTAGAAACTCATGCATGTCTATTCTGAGAAAGACCCAGTTGATATTAAAGTCAAGGACAATGTACTATCAGTTGCATGTGTTTTCTTATAAATAAAACTCATGCATGCAGAAGGAATCAATTCCTTGAGGATTCTGCAGTTCTGACAATGTGTGAGATCAAAGTGTTCCACTTGGTGAGGTGAGAATCATCCCAGAGGAACAACTTAAGGAAATAGGAGCTTGGAGGGTAGAGGAGAAGGCTTGTGAGAAGCCAAGATTTTCTGTGAGCATCTATGAGGATTGTACGGAGAACTGGCTAGCTATGAGAGCTAAGGCTTTATATAATCTCTATGTATTTCCACCTTGTATGATAATACAGATAGTGGATTTTTTAGCTAAGGCTTTCCCCAAAGTATTTTCATGTGTATTGTGCATTGATTCTTCTTCTTCTAGTTATATTGTTCAGCTCGATCTTTAAGCTTCCGCAAATTGATAGTAGAAGTAGGTTATAGTATTGTACTTTGATTTATATTGCATTATCGGATTAACCTACAGGTAGATTTTCTACATGGTATCAGAGCTGGATCTATAGAAGATTTTCTAAATGGTATTGGAGCCATGTTTATCGGAGTTGTGAACAGTATACTAAGAAGAGAATTCGAAGTTTGAATTTCAGTGTTGCAGGTGCAAATTGAATTCATATCATACTTCAAGGTTAGCCAATGGCGTTCTATGGCTTGAGACTCGAGCATGCCTTGGAAGGTAGCTCGAATTACATAGCATGGAAAGATAGAATGGAGGTTGTATTAGAAGATAATGGCTTGAAGGAATTCATTGATCAAGAAATCCAAAAGCCATCGTCAACTAATGCACAAGAGTTGGCTGAGTGGAAGAAGTGTGTGGTGAACGCGAGACGAATCATCCTTGAGGGAGTTCAAGACCATATTGTCTCGAGTCTCCATGGGAAGGATACTCCATTTTCAATGTGGAATACATTGAAGGACCTCTACGAGAACATTATTGACCAGAGGAAATTGGCACTCAAGGATAAGCTTCGAAGAATCAAGATGGACAAGGGTGATACTATTTCCACATATCTGAACAAGCTCACCACTTACAGAGATGAGCTTAGTAGTGTGGGAATAACTACTTCCGATGATGACATGGTGAGCCTGGCTCTCCTTGGCCTTCCAAAGAGTTGGAATAGCTACCAAGACTTTGTGAATGAAGGGAGAAACTGTCGGATTGGGAACGACTATGGTTGGATCTTATGCAGGAGGAGATTAGGAGGAGCACACAAGATGGTTCTTCATCCAAGGATGATGATGAAGAAAATCTAGCCTTAGCAAGTAAGGCAAGGAAAGGGATGGGGAAGTCTTCCCATTCCAAATCGAATTCTTCTCATGGAGGGAAGAAGGGTGACAAGTTTAAAGTGAGATGCTTTAATTGTCACGAGATGGGACATTATGCGACTAATTTCCCATCGAAGAAGTCCAAGAAGGGATCCTCAGAAGGATCGGAAGATGAGGCATTAACCTCTCAGTTCGAAATGGACTTTACCCTCATCACATGCATGGTGTCATCAATGATGGGTTGTGTCTGGTATCTTGACAGTGGAGCCTCATTCCACATGACCGATGGTAAAAATTTATTTAGTACCTTGGAGGAGAAAGACCTCAATATGCGCATAGAGATGGGTGATGACGGAAGGTATAGTGTTTCAGGAGTGGGCACAATTGCTTTTTAGAGGGAGCATGGAGCTCTTATCACCTTGATAGATGTGAAGTATATGCCTCGAGTGAAGAAGAACTTGGTATCGGTTACGATGTTGGAGAACAAAGGCTACGATGTTGTCTTCAGTAAAGGAAAGGTGTTCCTAAGACACATAGCCACGGGTCAGACCAAGAGGATAGGGATTCGGGTGAAGAATCTTTATAAACTAGAGGTAGATAATTGTGCAGCATTGAGTACGAAAGCAGAATTGGTGCAAAGCCGAGACATTTGCGAGTTGTGGCATAGGCGGTTAGGCCATTTGCATCATGGGGCTTTGAAGATAATGTAGCAGATATCTACAGGACTTCCCAAAGGTAAACTTGAGAAAGTTGACACATGCAAAGGTTGTACCTTGGGAAAGTACACCAAGTCTTCCTTTCATGATCGAGACAACCGAACAAACGCTATCTTAGAGCGAGTTCATACTGATGTGTGTGGACCATTCTCGACGGCATCCATAGCAAAGCAAAGGTATTTTGTGATTTTCATTGATGACTATTCTTGTAAATGCTGGATTTATTTCATGTAGAAGAAGGACCAAACCTTCACAAAGTTTTGTGAGTTCAAAGCTTTGGTCAAGAAAGAGTTAGGGAAGAAGATCAAGGCCTTGAGAAGCGACAACGGTAGTGAATATATCTCTCAAGAGTTTAAGGACTTCTGTTCGGTGGAAGGAATTAAACAGGAGTTGACGGCACCTCATAACCCACAGCAAAATGGGGTGGCCGAGAGGAAGAACATAACTACTGTAGGGGCAGCACAGGCAATGTTGCATGACCAAGGCCTACCACTTCACTTGTGGCTTGAGGCATGCAACACAGCGGTCTATTTACATAATAGAAGCCCGCATTGCATACTTGGGATGAAAACACCAGAGGAAGCTTTCTCTAGTAAGAGACCAAATGTGGGTCACTTCAAGATCTTTGGCTTATCGGTATATTTCCATGTGACAAAGAATGCATGGAAGAAGCTTGAGCCGATAGCAGAGTTGGGGATACTTGTGGGGTACACTGATACACCTCACAACTATTGGGTGTACTTGCCTACCAGTCGGACGACAGTGGTTCACAGAGATCCCAAGTTTGATGAGCAGAAGGCCATGCGAGTTTCCCTCGATAGGGAGCTTCAACTATAGGTTGTGGAGGAACTATTGGTTCCTAAGGAGGAGGAGCCTCAGACTGATGCGGAGCAGCCGCATGCAGAGGTTCCAAGAGTGGATACATCCACTCAAGCAGAGTCTTCCATAGATGGATAGAAGCACACAAGAGAAGCTAACAGATTTTTGAAGGATGCGAGAGAGAATGTGGGAGCACCATCTTCTCGGTGCAGACAGAGGAGGTCACCTGAGAGGTCCACTGGATACATGGCCCTTGTTGGGGAATGTGTTGAGACTGAGCCATCTTCCTTTGAGGAAGCAGTGCAGCAGCCGATTTGGGTTGATGCTATGGTGGAGAAGTATGACTCCATAGTTCGTAACAATGTTTGGGACGTGGTTCTGAGACTGGAGAATGAGTCAGTTGTGAGTTCCCATTGGCTTTACAAGGTAAAGCAAGTTGCTGATGATGGGAGGATCATGTTGCTGTAATATATTTCGACAAAGGAGCAAGATGCTGACATTTTGACAAAGCCATTGTCAAAGTGTAAATTCAAGTTCCATAGAGATAGGATCGGGGTGGCAGATAATCCCTTTCTTGTTGAGAGGGAGTGTTGAAATGTGGCAACAAGAATATTCCAATTTTAATTTGTCCTTGAATTAAAATTGTGAATTAAAATTCGAATTTAGTCTCACCAGTTGCTTGAAAAATAGTTAATTAATTCATTATGGATTAATTAGTTGGAGAAATTTAATTTAGAATCCTTTCTGAAGTCACACAACAGTTATCCCTTAAATTAAGGAGATTATCCCTTAATTAAGGAGATAAGATTGAATTATATCTGAGTTGTAATTAGTTAGCTCAGTTTATTGAGTTAATTCCAGTTAAATTAATTCCAAACTATTTGAGGAACTAATTGTGAGTTATCAATCACTTGATGCATGCATGCACTCAACCAGTGTACTCCAGATAACTAAAGATTCCCTCATCAAAAACTCATGCATGGTTGTTCTGAGCTAAATGTCAAGGACAATGTGCTATCAATTGCATGTTTTCTCATATAAACGAAACTCATGCATGTAGAAGGATTAATGCACAAGAGGATTGCGAAGTTTTACAGGGTGTGAGATCAGTGTGAGAGATCAGTGTTACACTTGGTAACAGGAGGATCACCCAGGAGAAACTGTGCAAGGAAATAGGAGCTTGGAGGGCAGAGGAGAAGGCTTGTGAGAAGCTTTGATTGCCTGTGAGCATCCAAGAGGATTGTACTGAGAGATAGCTAGCTGTGAGAGCCAAGGCTTTGTATAATTCTAATGTATTTCCACCTTGTATGGTAATATAGATAGTGGGGTTTTTAGCTGTGGCTTCCCCATGAGTATTTTCTATGTTTCATGTGTATTGATTCTTCTTCTAATGTTTATATATGTTCAGCTCTGATTCAGCTCGATCTTTAAGCTTCCGCAAGTTTGATAGTAGAAGTATATTATAGTATTTTGCTTTAGTATATTACGTTATCGAGTTAATCTATAGTCATATTTTCTACATAGATCTCAGAGTTAGATTTGTGGAGAATTTGCAGGAAATTCTACGGATCACCCTTTATAATGAAATTCCATAGCATAATAAGTCCTCATTGGATATAGTTTTCGTAGTTGGTTTTCTAGGATCAAATCTTAATGTCTCTAATATTCATGGCTATGTGATAAAGCACTTATGTATGATTAATTTATTCATTGGTTTATTGGTTGAATAAATTATGTAAAAATTGAATTCATTGGATGATACTATATTGACAAGTGATTTGAATTCTAATTTGTACTTGGATCACTAGTTGGTACCCACTAGTTGATGATGTATTCACTGTGACTTTGTACGCACTTCTAATTCCATGTTCTACCCTCCAAATTAGATTTGATTATCCTTTGATGAGATCACTATGTGATCAATCATTGAGTCAACGTCATGCTAGAACAATGTAATTGCATTAGAAAAATTTCTTTATCCTTTTCGATACCACCTACAACTATATCCTTCCCTTATTCAAACCAAAATATGTTATACTCAACATAATTATACCATACTTAAGCCTATTCATTTAGTTGAGAAACTACAATCATCATGTGAGCAATCTCCCATATAATTTAAAGAAGTAGAATGTGCATTATTTCTATTATATGTAGCCATATATTTATCAAGATGTTTATTGTCATGGTTGTCACTATGATAGATGATTTCACATTACTTAAACATATTGAAATGAATGGGTAGGATATTGGTTATTGAGTGTTGTGAATTTTCATAATAGTGTTAAAGAGTTCGACCTTGTGAGTAAATTAGGTTCTCAATTTGGGTGATTAGCTACACATAACGAAATTTGATCTCAAAGACTTTGTGACTGCAATTGTGTAGAGAGATGTATGAGGGTTATGTAAGTATATTAATCATATTTTAATTGAAAAATTGCCAAGCCTTGAAGAAAATAATGCATAGCCACATCATGATTAAAGAACAAGAAATGAAGAAGCTTGAAATCTAAATCACACAAACATTGAATTCAAAATTTCAACAAAGGATTCATGTTGATGATATTCCCATAGGTCTATAATTTATCAATCAACTTCAACCTCTTGTTCAAACCACCTATCATTCAAGTGGGTTTGGCATAAAGATTTGTCAATCCTTCATTAAATCATTGGGGTATAAAGGAAGAGGTCACTTTCCAAAATAAAGATAATAAGTTTAAGGAGAAACTGTGGCATGATAAAGAATAATAGGATAAGAGAAAATTTAGATACATCAAGGAGGTGATTGACCTTAGTATGGAATATCAAAAGTTTGTATTTGTTGTAAATAGCGTAAAGAATAAAATCATATTACTAAAATAAGGACGAACTCTCACGACTCCCAAAACAAAATAGGACATTGGAAAAATCTTACAAAAAAGTGCATTGAAAGAATTTTTCATCTTTGTGAGACTAAAATGATTGAAGATGAAAAAAAAATCTATTAAAATGTTTTACACCTACCCATAATAAATCTCAATTTCAAAATATTTATTGCAATATTAACCCTCTTAAACTTTTAACTCATCAAAACTATAAAGTTTTAAGAATGCTTCTTTTAAGAAATGTTGACCACTCAAACAAAATTTTAGAAAAAACTAAGTAATTTCTCACTGGTTTTAAAGGTTTGATAAATTGGTGTTGATCTCAATAAAGTTAATAACCATAAACATTATCACCATAAAAAGGTTTTAAATCTTGGATTCTAGAATAATTTAATGGAATAATAAATAATATTTTTAAATAATTGTTTATAACCATTAACAACCATTCATTGCTAAAAAGAAAAAGAGTAGTCTAACATTTAGCTTTTTTTTTTTGGGCTTTTTTGTGTACATTGTTCATTAATTTTGCTTCAAATATGACTAAAAATTGTAATTTTAAATGACGAAAACTACGATTTAAATGACAAAACTATATTATCCCAACAATCAATATCTATATATATATATATAAATTCAATGCGAAAAAAATAATACGATCATGTATAATCTTGCATTTTATTTTTATTAAAAATAATTAAAAATTAAATATTTTAATAAAAATGAATAATTAATCGTGAAAACGGTGTCAAGTAAATATTACATACTTCATTATAAAGATAAAAGAAAACGTAAATTAATATTTTTCAATGTGGAATAAATATTTATATAAATAACTCAATATGGCAATGTTTTACAATAATAGTACTTTATTTCGATCTTTGGATGGAAGTCTATATACATCTAAATGTAAATGTAGCGTAGTTTGAGAGTGAGAAATTTTAGAGTTGTTGTTGTTGGGTAACCTTTTATAATTGGGACTTTTGTCTTTCCTTTATCACATGAAAATTCAATTAAAGAATTAAAAATTTTAGATATCTGAACGATGTGAAATCTATAGACTTGAATTCATAAAACTTTCTTATATTAATCTACAAGCACAACTCTAATCTTAAAAACATCAGGACAAATCATCAAGGGCTTATTCGTCCGGATCAACGCAATGAGAGTCGGAGAGAAAATTGATTTCAATGTTTGTTATATGTTTAATTAAGGAATAATGGAAGATGTCATATAGTTGAACAATTAAATATATAATATGGAGATTGAGAAAAATAATGTTATTTAGTCATAAATACAAGGAGAACTGTGACATATACAACAAAATTGAATATAATATATATAATATATATATATATATATATATTTATATAATTATATATAATATATATATATAAAAAAAAATAATGTTTTTAGTCATAAATACAGGGAGAAACATGACCTATACAACACCATTAAATATTTATATGTTGGGGAAGACACATATGTCTATATTGCTAATCAACATGAATTTCTCGCATGGTGTCATGTTCATGCATATGGATTATACATTTAAGAAGATATTTGATTTTAAATAATAGTCATAAAGTTGTATAAAGGTGGTACAATGGATTGTTTGGATTTAGTGCAAGTAAAATCCTTGTGTATGTAGTGCAATGTGATTTCTTCTACTTCTATTTCTGCACAACATCTATATAGCATCAGATATGTATAGGGAATCCATAAGACCTGCTCCATGTGGGAGAGAACAACATAAGTAGTAGAAAAACTATAATAATAATAGAAGATATGTAAAGGTTTCTTGATAATGAGACAAGGAAAGGACAATTAATAAATAGATAAAATATGGTATAAAAATATAGAGAAATGATTTATTATGTGAAACCTATTGTAGATGTTAATGTAGGCATTGAAGTAGATCCTCTAGTGGAGGCATTGAATGAAGAATCTATTTAGTGAGCTTAAACGAAAATATATTAATAATGGAAGATATGTGATGATTTAATAATAATGAAATAAGGAAATACCAATTAATAAATAAGTAAAATATGGTATAAAAATAAAGAGATTTTATTGATTATGTGAAACTTGTTGGAGATGTCAATGTAGACATTGAAGTAGCTGCTTTGGTGGAGACATTGAGCAAAGGATTTCTTCTGCAAGCTTCCTCTGTGTGACAGGATTTTTGTCTTGCATTCTGTTCTGATTATCGAAACTAAAAGCGAGGCAAATGTAATGATCTTGTAAGGAATGAACTCTTAATATTGTTTTGAACGTATGGCCTTGAGGTTCAATTTATTGAATGTCTATTGTAGCTTTTGATAATGTCATGCCTTGGGATTTATGTATAGTTTATGCCAAAGCCATTTTGAGGGGAATTTTTGTATCTCTATTTCCTTTTATTGGTGGAGCATGCAAATGAGTAGGCTTGTTTTTATCCCAAGGAGGTCCAATGTATTTAGTAATGTCTATAACAACAAGTGTTGGAAGCTACAGATGTGCAGTTTATTCTTTTTAGAAGATAGATATAATTTTCTAGAGTGAACCATTCACAAGTCTAGTTGAAACCCATAGGTTTGAGATCAACATTACCTTTTGGTCTATGCATAGAAACACAATTGGATCTAATTTCTCATCTTCAGAGGAAGAGGGAGAATTTCTCCTGTTTTGTTCAACAGTGGATCGTGCAACTAGAGTGTTTAAATATTCAACATTTGTTTATTATGTAGCAATGTTTAGTTGTTGGTTGGAAATATATGTATAGGGTCATGGAATGAATGTGTCTCATCTTCAGAAAAGAAGGAATTTGTTCATGAAATGAGAAGCATCCAATATTTGACTGTTGGGTTTGCATTTCTGATGTTTTGGAGGATGTTTTTGAAACTAAATTGGGGGGTTTTGTCACCTTGTTAAAGAAATATATTGTCCAATGTGATGTAGGTGTGTAATAATGCACTTTTGTGGGACGTTTCTTCATAGAATGGAATGTCTCTAATGGGTTGGAGTAGGTCAAGGTCGCCGATAAATATAATTAAGAAATCACCAAAAGGGATGTTTCTTTGTTGTGGAAATACTTCTTAGAGGCATTCGTCAATGTGGCCAGGAAATTTTGGAACAATGAATCTCATTTCATCAATTAAGATGTATTAAATATGCCTAAGTTCTTCTTGGATTGTTGCAAGATCATTTCCTTATAAGGGTATGAGATATTTTATGGGAGGTGGAGGGAAACATGGATTGTTGATGATTATATGTTGAAGGTTGTAATGCCAATAAGGGCAAGAAACATGATTAGTGAAGGGCCTGAGCCAATAGGGAACGCAATTATTTCTTTAATACAAATTATTAGGAAGTATTTTCCGGTTCTAGTAGTAACTTATGTAATCATTCTTAAAGGAGGGAAACTATTTTTTTCTAAATTGATTAGAAATAATTCTAAGAGAATTAGCTTACATTGGGGATCATGAGTTATGGTTGCTTGGATTCTGGTTTTGTGTTTGATGAATATGGTGGATGGAGTGATTATTTTAAATGAATTTTATGGTTATTTATTGTAGGTTGAATGGGATGTTCATATGATTCCAATTACAATTGTGTCAAAATAATGAAGGTCAAGCATGTCAAGTTGATTTAGGTGGATCCCATTGGTAGATAACGTAGAATATAATGGTAAAACGTTCATTCACCCAAACATGTAGAAGCCTATGGTGAGTCCCTGTTATAAGCATCTCAGTTTAATAAGGCATTGTGATCCCATATTTTCTTTTGTATATGTGTTTGTGTGCATATATGGGTTGTTTATATTACAAAATGAAATGGAAACCATGGATATATTCCACACCTCTTTTCATGTCCATTCAGTTACATTGTTGGAACATTGTTAATGGAGACTACGATGGTGGTAGTGATGCTTAATCTCTGGAGATGATGCAGCTTGGATGGGGCATTTTGTCATCACAATTTCACTTCCCTTTATTTTCCTCAATTTGACCATTGTGAAAATGTATTGAAATCATTATGTTCCAACAAACCACATTTTTTTTTAGTGATCTTGTCAATTTGATACAATGCATTACTAAGAATTTCTTATCTTTCATTTATAAACTTTTAGCTAACTCATTTCACATGGGTCACATTCTACTCAATGGAATTTTAAACAGATATTGTGCATACTTAATAAATTCACAATTCACATATATATTCACCAACTTGCATCCCATCTACATATTGTGCTCAATAACATCTTCTTACAATGGACACCTCTTTTCCACTACATGAGATTTTATTACAACATGTTAGAAAAGCTCGTATAATGTTATTTTTCTTATTTTCATTTGATCTCATACGGATTCTATTCCACTATGTATGGTAGTCAATGATGATCGTTCTTTCTAGATCTAGAGTACCTTGCATGGATACATGGATATAGGTTCTCTTTTCCATAACCTAAATATCATTAACTATGCATGTTCCTTGTTTACATAACTTAATTATTAATATACATGCACATGACCACACATTTATACGAACTTAAAATTGTATTTATACAATGACAACGCTCGGTTACTATTGTTTAACATGTATCCAAGTGAATGTTTCTTATTTTCAAAGAGAAAGGTTAATGGAGAAATTAGTAATGGGATTGAATCCTTGATGGAGTTTTTCCCAAAAAAACAAGAGTAAGTATATGTTCTTGTGCCTGTGCACCCTTTCGAGCATTACACTTCATTTTCAAGGAGAAAGATGAATGAAGGAGATGGATTTAAAGCATTACACCTTATTTTCAAGGAGAAAGGTGAATGAAGGATCTGCCAATGTGGTTGAATCCATTATAGTGTTTTTCCCAAACAATGGAAAATGTATGTGCCCATGTGTGAGCCCCTCAAATTATTGTAAAACTAAAATAGCTTGAGTTTTGAAATCCAACAAAAATACTATCCTCACATGCTAGCTTAAAGGATAGTGAAAGCTTAGTGACAATAGAGGTTTGCAGTTAGTTGTTGAGTTAGTCATTATATACACATTACAATAGACAACAATGTGCTTCTGGTTACCATATTATTGTCCTTGCAAGCATCAAAAGTTTAGATTTCTTCGCAAAGGCAAGAAAGAGAAATTAAATTTTAGAAGAGTAGAGTTCTTTGCAAAGACAAGAAAGAGAGATTAAATTTTAGAAGAGTAGAGTTTTTCGAAAAGACAAGAAAGAGAGGCTAAATTTTAGAAGAGTAGAGTTTTTGTAGAAGATAGGAAAGAGAGAATCAAAACCTATTTCAGAAGGTATCCATGTAATGAGAGGGAAATAAGCCCCTCATTTATAGATCAAGAAAGGCATGGGAGGTTGTATACGAGATAATAAAGGGTCAAAGTTAAAATAGTCCTTCTATTGTATAACAAATTCTATATTCTCCTCTATATTTTCATGTCAATAGAAGTGGTTTTCCCTCCTAAATGAAAAATTAAAATAAAAAAATTCTTTTGAATGTAATATATGACATTGTAACAAAAATATTTGAATATGGATATTGTCTATTACAAATTTGAAGAGCAAGAAAAGGAAGAAAAATATTAATTATTTGAGTTGAAGATTTACAAAATTTAATGATGTGAAAGGCATTAGCCCATTTAACAATAATTAGATTTTTTATTTTTTTTAATTATAGATTAGAAACAAACTTTTTAAATAACAACAAGACACTAATGACTCAAAAAAAGGATAACAGATGTAGTGTCCTATTTTTCTAGTATAGTTTTGTCACTCCTATCAAGGGTTATATATATATATATATATATATATATATATGATAGTTTGATCACTTGATTGAGGAATAATGTTTTACATACATAGTTATATTTCCTTTTATGTTTATGTATGACAGATTGATCACTGGATTGGGAACAATGTTATCTATAGTTATATTTCCTCTTACATGTGGCATCATTGATTATCTGTATTAGATGGTTTTGGTTAAGTAAAATGTTATGCATATGTTTTTCTGTTTGTATCTAATTTATGAAGCAGGTGTATGACATGGATGGTGATCCAAGATTGAGACACATATATCCATGGATTCTCATGGTTATGTGGAATAAATGCTTAATTATGATTTATGGATGATACATGATTTGAGTGATTATATATATCTAATATTGTACGAAGAAGGATGTGGTAGGGTACCTGGTCATTTTCCAATGAGGATGTTCAATTATGAATGACTATGGAAGTCATTTCTTCAAAACCAAAATGACTATGGAAGCCATGCACCATTCAGGGTAAAATGTGATTAAGATAATTTCATTATGAAATTCATTTGATTTCTTCGATCTATGAGATTGTAATGTGTGCAGGTCTTTGAACAAGGCCTTACCAGCGAACCATCAGATGGGTAAAAGCTCACAATCAATACCATAAGGAGAAACACAAAGTTTCAAAGCACAATAAATGAGAGGGCATGGAAATTAGGGTGTGGAGTCCTAAATCCAAGAAAGATAAAGACGTGGAGTCTTATATATTTAGGGTGTGAAGTCCTGAATATTTAAAAAGATCAAGTTGTGGAAGCTTGGATCTTTGGAGCAAATCAAGGCGCAAAGTCCTCAATCTACTAAGGCACGGAGATGCATGAAATAGGGGTGCGGAATCCCTATTCTCCAAAATAAAAATACCACTCATGGATAAATTTCCTTAAATAAAATTTCATTCTCACAATTCTGGAATGACTTTCTAAAAATAGAAAGTCATGTCTAGCATCTCAAGCACGAATTTCCAAGAATAGTAAGTCACTTTACATAAATTGGTAATCAAGCATAGTTGAAGAAAAACAAATTAAATTATCATTAATCAATCCTAATAGTTCAATCTTGATTGAATCCTCAATATTATTAATATTATTATTATCTTTTACGAGACTATGATATTATTATTAAAAAGGAATTACAAGTCAATTTTATCTCCTCAATCAATTCACACATCTCCTTCATGACTCTCATGGCTCTATGTAACTCTCTCTCTCTCTCTCTTTTAAATAATTCATTATACTCTATTTTATGCACTCATCAAAGAATGGCATATTCCATTTCACTCATTAAAAAGATGTCATCAAATATTCCTCTTACGCTTTCTTTAATGCATATGTTACACTCTCCTTAACTAAGGCATGCATACCTCTCCTTAATGGCATAAGTTACACTCCTCTAAATGGAATCCAATGCATGCACATTGCTCCTCCTTTATGACAAGAATTGGTTGCTCCTCCTATATATGAGTCTCATGTATTCTCACTTGGGGATTAGGAGGCCAAGAGTGAAAGAGACTTGAGGAAAATAGTGAGAGGAAGAGATATGGAAAGTATCCAATTGCTTCCATAATAAATATGAAATTATTGTTAAACTCCTAAGATCTCTAGCTATTGAGGTTGACCATGAGTGGTATTGAGAGGAAGTGAAAATTTGCTTCCTTAGTTTGCCTTGCAAATATCTCTATTGTTGTCTTTTGGTACTACTTGTGAGCTTTTGCAACTCAGGGGTTCCAGAGGGAGAAGTTCTTCCTGGATATGGTTGGGAGGAAAACCAGGTGGTTCACAATGAGTTGGTAAGGATATCGGAGCTAGAACATACTCTCATTGGAGCTAGAGAATACTCTCATTGGAGCTGGAGCATACTCCCATTTTTTTTGAGTTGTATAAATTCATTGCCAGGTATGTTGACAACATTATATTATGTTTCCTTTTGTAGTTCATTACATGGTTTTTCTTATTTGGTTGTTGATTGAAACTTAGATGTATATAAAATGCTACACACTAAGTTTTTTTTATGTAAGTTTTTTTTTTTGTACAGTTTCATTGCAAGTTTATTTGCATCATGTCTTAGTGGCTGAAGCATTCAGGCTTCCATGAGTTTTATGAAAACATGTTAATCACATAAATTTGGTTTTTCCCTCTCTTTTAATAGTTGTAGATCAGTTTTCAGAGTATATGTTTGACAAAAGGGATAAATGAGATAGTATGAATTTGTTTTTGGTTGTGGTTTTAAATAATCACATTTCTGGGCATTTCTATTTCGATTTATTTTTAACTTCAGGGGGTATCTGTACCTTACGACCATGTCACCCCAACTTTGATTTCAAAAAACATAGTTTCAAAATCCGGTTGTGTAATCTTCTATATTTTAGAGATTTGTTGCTGCTACCTGTTGGTTTGTCTTGCTGATTTTTTTTTTGTAACTGTGATTTACCTGGTAATATCTTTTTATGAAATTAGTCTATTATACAAACTTGGAATTATTATTTTAAAGTATCAACGGTTAATAGATTGATAGTTTAATAGACTTGTGACTGCTTGTTTGATAGTTTAATAGTTAGCAACTTGTTTTGTGACTGCTAAGCATTGCTCAAAATTCCAAATGGTTGTAGCTACATCGCTGCGAGCTATTTGTAAAAATTCTTAAATATTTATAGTCATTATGTCCATAAATTTTTCTCTATGCAGCAATCAAGATGGATGATAGTTCTACTTATGTATTAAGTTCACTTCTTGGCATTACTGACAAAGAAAAAGAAATTATGTAATCTTAGATTCATGTTAGTTAATTTTAGTGAAATCACCTTAAGGGTTATGGTTGTAAGTGTTTGACAAAATGCCTCAATGGTTGTACATTTCATGCTTGCAAACTGTTTGACATAATGCTTCAATGGTTGTAGCTAATTACATCCATGAATTGCCTATAAAAATGACTTAGTAAATTTAGGATTTGCAACCAAGGTGAATTTGGAAATATCTCAAAGAATAGGCATGATTATTCCATTGAAGTAAAAATCCATGGAAGGAAAATTGGTTAGGTGAATGTTGTAATTGTTAGCTCACATATGAATTCATAATAATTGGAAACTACTCCTTTAGAAGTTGAATTATCTTGTTTTTCTTCCCTTTGTTTTACCAAAGAATTCATAGGCATATTATCTAGAACAGAATCAAATAGTATCTTAAATACTCTTAGGTGCATTATTATGAATTAAGAGTTATCAACATGCCTATGATTTTACATGTGTACGTGAAGAAGCCCAAAATAAACATCACCACCTTTATCTAAGGTGGTTTTCCTCCTCTGCAGAAGGAGAAACATCAATCCCTTCCTTTATCGGGACTTTAGATTTACAGTCCCTTTTGTAGTGCCATTCCTTTTTCCGCTTTTCAGCACACCACCTTTAGTGCATCCTTCACTGCACTCCCCAAAGAAGTGGTTCTGCGAGTATGAGAAATATGATGGGTGGTGATGTTCTTCTTAGGGGATGATAGGAAGGAACTAGAATCATTGGTCACGGGAAAGTAAAGTTGAAGTTTGCAAGGTGGAAGGGTTTAGAAGACTTACCTGTGTTTCTACATATTTCCTGCATTGGCCAGAATCTAGTTTTTGTAAGTAAGCTGGATGATGCAGGTGTAAAAATAGTTGTTCGAGAAGGATAACTACAAGATGTTTGGGGGGCACTGGTATTGATGCAGGGAGCTTGAATTTGAACTCTGTAGCAAGTATATAGGTAGCACTGTTGTTGATGGTGAACAGTCCAAGGTTTCTCGAAGTGGAGTAGAAAATCTAGTTGTCTTTGGAGAGTAAGACCATGTTTGTGGCATCAAAGGCTTGAACATATTGGAGAGAAGGGCCTTCGAATACTTCATGGTAAAGGTATGGTAGAAGGTATGAGTAATATCGCTTTGGATTTTGATTTATGTGAAAATTGTGTATATGGGAAGCAAAATCGGGTGAGTTTCCCCTCTGGTGGTAAGAGGGCGAAATAGATATTAGAGCTTGTGCACAGTGATGTGTTTGGACCTGTGAACATTCCATCACTAGGTATGTCTATGTACTATGTATCATTTATAGATGACTTCTCAAGGAATACACGAATATATTTCCTTAAGAAGAAATCTGAAGTACTTTGATAGGTTTAAAGAATTTAAGGCTCTGGTGGAAAACCAGACAAAGAAGAAGATAAAGGTGATGAAAACAAATAACGGTGGAGAGTTTTGCAGTAAGGAATTTGAAGAATTCTGTAAGAAGTGTGGTATAGCACAGTAGAAGACTACTCCATATACACCTCAGCAAAATGGAGTTACAGAAAGATTGAACAAGACGTTGACGGAAAGGGCAAGAAGCATGCTCAGTGGTGTCGGGTTAGGACAAGAATTCTGGGTAGAGGTGGTGGAGACAACATGTTTCCTAGTCAATAGATCACCTTTATCAGCGTTGGAGGATATGACTCCAAAAGAGGTATAGACTGGTAAGAAACCCTCTATTTCGCATCTAAGGGTATTTGGATGTGATGCATATGTACATGTTCCAAAGGAGAAATGAACCAAGTTGGATAGTAAATCTAAAAAGTGCATCTTTATTGGG
>APFE031631678.1:23883-57790 GCA_000404065.3 Pinus taeda
AAGTACACATGTAGATCATGAGGCATGGTTGATTGACTCAGGTGCATCCTTTCACTTCACTCCCCATAGAGAGTGGTTCTGCGAATATGAGAAAGAGGATGGTGGTGATGTCTTCTTGGGGGATGACAGGAAGGCTAGAATCATTTGTCGTGGAAAAGTAAAGTTGAAGTTGCAAGGTGGAAGGGTTAGAACACTTCCGAGTGTTCTACATATTCCTGCATTGGCCAGAAAAATGATTTCTGTAAGCAAGCTGGATGATGCAGGCGTAAAAACAGTGTTCGAGAAGGATACATACAAGATGGTTCGGGGAGCACTGGTATTAATGTGGGGAGTTCGGATTGGAACTTTGTACAAGCTACAAGGTAGCACTGTTGTTGATGGGTGCAACAGTTTTGTGGTTCCTGAAAGTGGAGCAGAAAATCTAGTCATATCTAGAGAGAGGACCATATTGTGGCATCAAAGGCTTGGACATATTGGAGAGAATGGCCTTCAAATACTTCATGGTAAAGGTATGGTAGAAGGTATAAGTAATAGCTCTCTGGATTTTGATTTCTGTGAAAATTGTGTATATGGGAAGCAGAATCGGGTGAGTTTCCCCCCTGGAAGTAAGAGGGCGAAACAAATATTAGAGGTTGTGCACAGTGATGTGTTTGGACCTGTGAAGGTTCCATCACTGGGTAAGTCTATGTATTATGTATCATTTATAGATGACTTTTCAAGGAATACATGGATATATTTCCTTAAGAAGAAATTTGAAGTCTTTAACAAGTTTAAATAATTCAAGGCTCTGGTGTAAAACCAGACAGAGAAGAAGATAAAGGTGTTGAGGACAAATAATGGTGGAGAGTTTTGCAGTAAGGAATTTGAAGAATTCTATAAGAAGTGTGGTATAGCACGGCATAAGACTACTCCATATACACCTAAGCAAAAAGGAGTCGCAGAAAGAATGAACAAGACGTTGATGGAAAGGGCAAGAAGCATGCTCAGTGGTGCTGGTTAGGACAGGAATTCTGGGCAGAGGCAGTGGATACTGCATGTTACCTGGTCAACAGGTCACTTCATCAGCGTTGGAGGATAAGACTCCACAAGAGGTATGGACTGGTAAGAAACCCTCTCTTTCACATCTGAGGGTATTTGGATGTGATGCATATGTACATGTTCCAAAGGAGAAACGAACCAAGTAACAAGGAAGGTTGTGTATAGCCGAGATGTGGTTTTCAAAGAGGTGAAAGATGTTATTAAACATGAAGTCCAACGAAAGGAACCTGAGAAGATAGAGTTTTACCTAAAGGAGGAAGAATCAGACTCTACAACAGAGGAGGAATCAGAAGCTAAAGAGCCACAAACTCCGAGTGTAAGAAGATCAGTTCGAGAAAGAAGGTAGCTAGAAAGGTATAGTCCATCTGCTTTCTGTTCAAATTTTGCTTTATCCATTATTGATGATGATCCCAGAACTGTGAATGAAGTAGTGGATTCAGAGGATGGAAAACTCTGGAGAGAGGCCATGGTTGATGAAATGGAATCTTTGCACAAAAATGAGGCTTGGGATCTGGTGGAGTTGCCGGTTGGAAGGAAACCCATTGGCAGCAAATGGATGTTCAAAAAGAAGACAAATGCAGAAGGAAAAGTGGAGAAATAAAAAGTTCAGTTGGTAGCAAAAGGTTATTCCCAAGTGCTAGGAATTGATTTTGGTGATATTTTTTCTCCTGCTGCCAAGGTAACTTCTATTAGATTATTTTTATCTGTTGCTGCTACTTTTGATTTTGAGGTAGAACAGATGGATGTGAAGACATCATTTCTTCATGGGGATCTGGAAGAGGAGATCTACATGAAGCAACCTGAAGGATTTGCGGTGAAGGGTATGAAAGAACTAGTATGCAAGTTAAAGAAGTCTCTGTATGGTTAAAACAGTCACCAAGGATGTGGTATTAGAAATTTGATACATTTATACGGGGACTTGGCTTCACCAAAAGCAAAGCAGTACACTATGTGTATTTGAAATTAAGTGGTGACCGTGTTATTTATCTGGTCTTATATGTGGATGATATGTTGCTGGTTGGAAATGACAAAGAAACTGTCTAGGATTTGAAGACCTATTTGTCCTCCAAATTCGACATGAAAGATCTTGGTGCTGCAAACTATATTTTGAACATGGAAATTAAAAGAGATCAAACAAAGAGGAAGCTCTGGTTAAACCAGAGGAACTATGTTGAGATAATATTGCAGAGGTTTAATATGTAGGATAGTAAATTGATGAAGGTTCCTATTACTGTAGGTGTAAAGTTATCTACTGAACAGTGTCCCAAGACATAAGAAGAGGAAGAGGACATGTCCCATGTTCCATATGCAAGTGCAGTCGGTAGCCTGATGTATGAGATGGTCTGTACCAGACCAGACATTGCACATGCAGTGGGAGTATTGAGTAGGTTTATGTCAAAACTAGGGAAGGAGCACTAGATAGCAGTGAAGCAGGTTTTCATGTATCTGCGTGGCGCTAGTGATTATGGTTTGTGCTATCAAGGAAGACCAGGATTGGACAGAGTGTTGAATATTCATGGCTTTGTTGATGCAGATTAGGTTGGAGATTTGGATCAGAGAAGATCTACAAGTGGGTATGTGTTTAACCTATTTGGAGGTGCATTCAATTGGATGAGTAACAAAACAATTTGTAGTGGCACTATCAATTACAGAGGCAGAATACATGGAAAATACTCATGCAAGCAAGGAAGTAGTTTGGTTGCAGAGATTGTGTTCAAATATGGGGTTAGTACAGGGAGCTATAAGGATAGACTGTGACAACCAAAGTGTAATTTTCTTGGCAAAGAACCCTGTATATCATTCAAAGACAGAGCACATTGATGTTTAGTATCACTTTGTGTGGGATATGATAGAAGACAAAAAGGTGTTGCTAGTAAACGTGGACACTTTGAAGAATACTGCATATGCATTGAAAAAATCTATGAGATTTGAGAAGTTCTCTTGGTTTGAGGGGGAGTCATAAGGGGTTTGAGGGGTGCAAGTAACCCCACTCTATGGGGTCTAGGGCACCGCCCCAGAAAATTTTGGTTTTGGACCCTATGTTAGTTTGGGTAGACCTACCTATGGTTTTGCGCATGATTTTCACACATGGTTTTGGACGTGATGGTTTTCGGTCCATGGTTTTGGATAGGATGGTTTTCGGTCCATGGTATTGGATGCTCCAGCATGTATAAATATGTATCGTAACATTGAAAGGAATATAATGAAAAATCAAGCTAGTAGTCCCGATTTTGGGATCTAGAGGGAAATCTTTGTGTATATGTGTTTTATGTGTTATGCTCTCGCATTGTTTATTTTCTGTGCTTTAGAATTTGTATGCAGGTAATTTCTGTACGGGATTAAAACCTACAACCTTAATGAGAATTTTAATATTACCATGGGTTAGTTGGTTAGTAGAAATTAATATGTAGTGTAAATAATACCAATAAAAAAAAAAAAAAAAACATAGATATATAACCTTGCATTAACTTTTACGTCTTAAAAACTTAAACTTAAATCTCATTTTGGGTCAGACTTAGTATAATACTAATGGTTGATAAGGTGGGACCTTACATATGGTATCAGAGCAGATTAAAACTCTAGGACCTAGGGTTTGCCTGCTAATATTTATTTACTTACCTAATTTTTCCTTGGTCAGGTTAAGTAATCGTGGAGAGAACATCAAGGAGGAGGAAGGAAGTCTCATCTCCACCTCCCCAAGATAAATAATCTGATCAAATATCCATCAGGGAAGTAAGGGATATGATGTTATCTTTCCAAACGATGGCTGAAGTCTTTATTAGTAGGGTTGGGGAAAATCCTTCAGTCCCTGGTTCTTCATCTCAATTAGAGAGGCACGAAATACCATTTGATGGAGATGTACATAGAGAGTTGTAAAAAGTTAATCTTCCTATCTTTAAGGGTACTACAAAAGGGGAGGTAGCAGAAGCTTGGTTGGAAAACATGCACCTATGTTTTGAGTTGCAGAATTATTCTAGCAACCAAAAGGCAAAGTTGGCTATATACCAACTTAAGGAGAGTGCACTATTATGGTGGAGGAACTTAGAATCCAAATTGGGATACTCCATGTCTACCAGTTGTGTAAAATCGCCAGGTTGAGCATCAATCTGCAGTGCTTGAAGCATCAAGTAAGCTAAATGGTATGGTTCTTACTATTTTGATTTGATCCTGACACAGCTGAAAGTTTTATTTCTCCTAATGCTTTATTGAAATGTAAACTGGTGGCGATAGACTTAGTGCAAGAGTGCCCTTTATACTTGGGAGTGTGTGTCACAAATGTGAATCTTTATGTGACACCACTTGGTCACTATGATGTGATAATTGGGATGGACTGGCTTGAATCCCACTGGGATGTGCTTAGTTGTCGAAGCAAAACCCTTCATTCTTTGAGTGATAAGGTCCAATCTATGGTTATCCATGGGGAAAGGAGACATGTTTCTTTAATACTTATCTCATTCTTGCAGATGAAGAGAAGTCTTAGGAAAAGATGTCAAATGTATGTTGTAATGACTTTAAATGAGGAAGAGCTTTCATCCTTTGAACAATATCCTTTCCTTTCAGAATTCTTCGATGTCTTCCCAGAGGAGTTACCTGGTTTACCTCTAAAGCGGGAGATTGCCTTCTCCATAGAGCTAAAGCCTGGTACTGAACCTATATCCAAAGCTCCCTACCGAATGTCTATTGTTGAACTTCGTGAGTTGCAAGTGCAACTTCAAGAGTTATTGGACATGGGTATGATTAGACCTAGTGTTTCACTTTGGGGAGCTCCAATGATATTTGTAAAGAAGAAGGATGGATTCCTTCAGCTCTGTGTTGACTACAGGCAATTGAATCAAGTAACTATTAGAAATCAATATCCTTTCCCTCGCATTGATGATATATTTGATCAAATGAAGGGAGCCACCGTATTCTCCACGATTGATCTCCGATTTGGATATCATCATCTTAGAGTTAAAGAAGAGGATATTTCCAAAACTTATTTTCGAACTCGTTTTGGTCATTATGAGTTCGTGGTTGTTCCTATTGGGTTATCTAATGCTCCAGGAGTGTTTATGAGTTGGATGAATGGTGTATTTATGAATTACTTGGACAAATTTGTACAAGTGTTCCTCGATGACATCCTAATCTATTCAAAGTCCCCAGAAAAGCATGAGCAACACCTGAGATTGGTCTTATTAAGAGAAAATAAACTTTATGCAAAAATGTCCAAATGTTCTTTTTTCCAATCAAAAGTCCATTATCATGGACACATTATCTCCAGTGAAGGCATTTTTGTTGACTCAACAAAGATCAATGCAATTTTAGAATGGCCAACACCCTCTAATGTGCATGAAGTGCGTAGCTTCATGGGTATGGCAGGATACTATCGGAGATTTGTGGAGGGGTTTTCGAAAATAGCTAGCCCTATCACTTCATTTCTTAGGAAGGGGGTACGATTTAATTGGACAAATGAGTGTGAGAAAGCATTTTCCAAGCTCAAACAATGTTTGAATACAGCTCCGATACTTAAGGTTCCAGATATGGATAGAACATTCATAGTATGTACCAATGCATCAAAAGATGGATTGGGTGTGGTATTATCACAAGATGGTAGGGTGATTGCATATGCCTCTAGGAAGTTAAAGGCGCATGAGGAAAAATGTGCAACCCATGATCTAGAACTAGTAGCTACAATTCATGCCTTACGACTTTGGCGACATTATCTGGTGGGAAAGAAATTTGATGTGAAAACAAATCACAGAGGTTTGCAACATATATTTACTCAAAGTGATCTAAATGCTAGGCAAAGAATGTGGTTAGAACTCCTAAGTGAATATGATTCTGACATAACTTACATTAAGGGTACATTAAACAAAGTATCCAATACACTCAGTCAAAGAACACAATATTTCTAGTAATTCCATTGAATATTGATTTATAGGAGTGCATCTTAAGGGCACAAGATGTGATCAATGGTGCAAGGAAGTCAAAGTTTCTCTTTCTGGGGAGGGGACTAAGAAAAACAAGGTAGAAGGGTATTCTTGTGATGACAATGGTATGGTGAGCTTCATGCAAAAGATTGTAGTTTCAGATCAAGATGGGATTCGTGAGTTCATATTGAAAGAAGCTTACCATGCAATACATATGGCTCTCCTGAGAGTCTAGAAGATGTATGCTGATTTAAAGAAAATTTTCTTTTGGGCAGGCATGAAGAAGGATGTAGAAAATTTTGTGGCAAAATGTTTGGAATGTCAAATCGTTAAAGTAGAACATGGTCATCCAACAAGATTGTTGCAGTCGCATAACATTCCCGAGTCTAAATGGGAAGCAATATCTATGGACTTTATTGTTGAATTACCTGAAACAACCAAAAGGCATAACTCCATTTTGATGGTGGTAGATAGACTTACTAAGAGTACCCATTTTATACCCATTAGAGATACTTACAAAGCATTTGAAATAGCACAAGTATTTAGCAAGGAGGTGGTTAGACTTCATGGTTTACCTAAGAAAATGATATCAGATAGGGCCTCTATATTTACATGAAGATTTTGGACTAGTTTCCAGGGAGCCCTTCGAACACTATTAAATTTCAGTAAAGCTTATCATCTGGAGACTGATGTCCAAACTGAAAGAGTAAATCAAGTGTTATAGGACATGCTTAGAATGTATGTAATGGATCAACAATCTAAGTGGGAAGATTATCTTCATCTAGTGGAGTTTGCTTACAATAACAGTTATCACCGCTCCCTTGGTATGGCACCTTATGAGTTATTGTATGGAAGAACATGCATAACACCTTAAGATGGGATAGATTAGATGACAAAATCTCAGTAGGTCCTGAAATTCTTCAAGAAATGGAAGAACAAGTGTGTCATATAAGGCAAATATTAAAGCAGGCACATGATAGACAGAAGAGCTATGTTGATATGAATAGAGTGGATCGTATTTTTAAAGAAGGGGAATTTGTTTTTGTTCAAGTAAAACCTCATAAAAGCTCTATTAGATTTGGGAAAGGATATAAGATCTCTCCTTGATTTGTTGGGCCTTTTGAGATCATTGAAAGGGTTCGACCTGTGGCATATCATCTTGCTTTACCACTAGTCTTTCATCGTATGCATGACATATTTCATATTTTGGTACTATGTAAGTATGTTCATGATCCTTCTCACATTTTAGATCAGCATCAATTATAGGTAACGGACGAAGGAACTCTTAAGGCAAAGCAAATTTGCATTTTGGACCATCACACTCGACATCTCAGACATCGCATGGTGGACCAAGTAAAGGTCCAATGGGACCCGTACAGTCCTAGTTCTGCCACTTGGGAAGATGCATCTTCTATGCATCTTGATTTTCCTTTTTTGTTTAGCTAAACTTTGGGTCAAGTATACTCCAAGAGGGGGAATATGTAGTGTCCTATTTTTCTAGTATAGTTTTGTCACTCCTATCAAGGGTTATATATATATATATATATATAATAATATATATATTATATATATTATAATATAATATATAATATATAATATATATATTATAATATATATATATATAATATATATGATAGGTGATCACTTACTGAGGTAAATGTTTTACATACATAGTTTAATTCCTTTTATGTTTATGTATGACAGATTGATCATTGTATTGGGGAACAATGTTTTAAATAGTTAAATTTCCTCTTACATGTGGCATCATTGATTATCTATATTAGATGGTTTTGGTTAAGTAAAATGTTATACATATGTTATTTTGTTTGTATTTGATTTATGAAGCAAGTGTATGACATGGATGGTGATCCAAGATTGAGACACATATATCCATGGATTCTCATGGTTATGCGAAATAGATGCTTAATTATGATTTATGGATGATACATGATTTGTGTGATTATATATGTCTAATATTATACTAAGTAGGATGTGGTAGGGTACCTAGTCATTTTCCAACAAGGATGTTCAATTATGAATGACTGTGGAAGTCATTTCTTCAAAACCAAAATGACTGTGGAAGCCATGCACCATTCTGGGTAAAATGTGATTAAGTTAATTTAATTATGAAATTCATTTGATTCCTTTGATCTATGAGATTATAATGTGTGCAGGTATTTGAACAAGGCCTTACCAGTGAACCATCAGATGGGTAAAAGCTCACAATCAATACCATAAGGAGAAACACAAAGTTTCAAAGCACATTAGATGAGAGGGCATGGAAATTAGGACGTGGAGTCCTAAATCCAAGAAAGATAAAGACGTGGAGTCTTGTATATTTAGGGCACAGAGTCCTGAATATTTAAAAAGATCAAGTTGTGGAAGCTTGGATCTTTGGAGTAGATCAGCACACAGAGTCCTGAATCTACTAAGGCACAGAGATGCATGAAATAGGGGTGCGGAATCCCTATTCTCCAAAATAAAAATACCACTCATGGATGAATTTCCTTAAATAAAATTTCATTTTCCAATTCTGGAATGACTTTCTAAAAATAAAAAGTCATGTCTAGCATCTCAAACACAACTTTTCAAAAATAGTAAATCACTTTACATAAATTGGTAATCAAGCAGAGTTGAAAAAAAATGAATTAGCTTATCATTAATCAATACTAATAGTTTAATCTTGATTGAATCCTAAATATTATTAATATTATTATTATCTTTTATGAGACTGTGATATTATTATGAAAAGGAATTACAAGTCAATTTTATCTCCTCAATCAATTCACTCATCTCCTTCGTGACTCTCATGGCTCTATGTAACTCTCTCTCTCTCTCTCTCTCTCTCCCCCTCTTTTGAATAATTCATTATACATTATTTTATGCACTCATCAAAGAATGGCATATTCCTTTTCACTCATTAAAAATATGTCATCAAATATTCCTCTTACGCTCTCTTTAATGCATATGTTACATTCTCCTTAACTAAGGCATGCATACCTCTCCTTAATGGAATAAGTTATACTCCTCTAAATGGAATCCAATGCATGCACATTACTCCTCCTTTATGACAAGGATTGGTTGCTCCTCCTATATATGAGTCCCATGTATTCTCACTTTGGGATTAGGAGGCCAAGAGTGGAAGAGACTTGAGGAAAATAGTAAGAGGGAGAGATATGGAGAGTAGCCAATTGCTTCCATAATAAATCTGAAATTATTGTTAAAATCCTAAGATCTCTAGCTATTGAGGTTGGCCATGAGTGGTATTGAGAAGAAGTGAAAATTTGCTTCCTTAGTTTGCCTTGAAAATCTCTCTATTGTTGTATTTTGTTACTGCTTGTGAGCTTTTGCAGCTCGGGGATTCCAGGGGGAGAAGTTCTTCCTAGATATGGTTGGGAGGAAAACCAGATGGTTCATAATAAGTTGGTAAGGATATTGGAGCTGGAGCATACTCCAAGTTTTTTGAGTTGTATAATCACTACCAAGTATGTTGACAACATTATATTGTGTTTCTTTTTGTAGTTCATTACATGGTTTTGCTTATTTGGTTGTTGATTGAAACTTAGATGTATATCAAATGTTGCACACTAAATGTTAAGGGAATTTTGCAATAACTGTAGTTTATTTTATGTAAGTTTATTTTTGTACAGTTTCATTGCAAGTTGATTTACATCATGTCTTAATGGCTGAAGCATTCAGGCTGCCATGAGTTTTATGAAAACATGTTAATAGCATAAATTTGGTTTTTCCTTCTCTTTTTATAGCTATAGATAAGTTTTCAGAGTATATGTTTGACAGAAGGGATAAATGGGATAGTATGAATTTGTTTTTGGTTTTGGTTTTAAATAATCACATTTCTGGGTGTTTCTGTTTCGGTTTATTTTAACTTCAGGGGGTATCTGTAGCTTACAACCATGTCGCCCCAACTTTGATTTCGAAAAACAGAGTTTTAGAATCTGGTTCTATAATCTTCTATATTTTACAGATTTGCTGCTACTGCTCGGTGGTTTGTCTTGCTACTTTTTTTTGTAGCTGTGATTTACCTCCTAATATCTTTTTATGAAATCAGCCTGTTATATAAACTTGGAATTATTATTTTAAAGTATCAATGGTAATAGATTGATAGTTTAATAAACTTGTGACTATTTGTCTGATAGTTTAATAGTTAGCAGCTTGTTTTGTGACTGCTAACCGTTGTTCAAAATTCCCAATGGTTGTAGCTACATCACTGCGAGCTATTTGTAAAAATTATGAAATATTTATAGTCATTATGTGCCTAAATTTTTGTATATGCAGCAATCAAGATGGATGACAGATCTACTTATGTATTAGGTTCACTTCTTGGCATTACTAACAAAGAAAAATAAATTATGTAATCTTTGATTCATGCTAGTTAAATTTTTCGAAATCACCATAGGGCTATGGTTGATAGTGTTTGACAAAATGCCTCAACAGTTGTACATTTCATGCCTGCAAACTGTTTGACATAATGCTTCAATGGTTGTAGCTAATGACATCTATGAATAGTCTATAAGAATGACTAAGTAAATTTAGTATTTGCAACAAAAGTGTTTTTGGAAATATCTCAAAGAATAAGCATGATGATTCCATTGAAGTAAAAATCCATGGAAGGCAAATTGGTTAGGTGAATGTTGTAATTGTTAGTTCACATATGAATTCATAATAATTGGAAACCACAACTTTAGAAGTTGAATTATCTTGTTTTTCTTCCCTTTGTTTTACCAAAGAATTCATAGGCATATTATCTAGAATAAAATAAAATTAGTCACTCTTAAATTCTCTTAATTGCAATAAAATGAACAATTAGCTTATTGGAAATCGTGGTTTGTAAATATTGATATTATTTATCCCACTAAAGACTCTATCATTTAAATGTGATTTAAGACTTATGGTTGTAAGTTTTGGATCTTGAGGAACCATGACCCTATAGCCTTAATGAGAAGTTCAATATTACCATGGGTTAGTTAGTTAGTATAAATTAGTATGTAGTGTAAAGAATACCAATACAAATAAAAATATAGATATATAGCCTTGCATTAACTTTTACATCTTAAAAACTTAAACTTAAATCGCATTTTGAGTCAGTCTTAGTATAACACTGATGGTTGGTAAGGTGGGACCTTACAACAAAATCTTCATTATTAAGAATTCAAGCTCTAAAAAGCATTGGGCCTTCAATCATATTGAGATAAAAATAAACAACGCATGGAAACAAAAATCTTAAATGTCAAAAGAGATTAAAGTCTTATAAAAAAGGATGACAAAATCCTAATTATTAAGAACTGAAACTATATAAATAGGAATGCTACGAAAAAGAATTGACCCCTTCGACTATGTTTAGCAAAAGAATTATACTATAAGAAAAAGAAAAGAATAATAGAAGAAGTCAAAGATTTAGATTATAAAGATAACAAATACTAAATTATTAAGTGAAACTTCTAAAAAATTGTTGTTATGAAAGGAAAACAAAAAAATATCAATGACAAACGAAATTAAAGATTTAGAAAAAAGATAACATAATCTAAACTATTAAATAAATAATTATTTTCTTAGTTGCTAGTACCTTCAGCCATATTTACAAAAAATAGATAAAACATGCAAATAGAATTTTTAAGTGTGAAAATAGACTAAAATTTAGAAAAATGGGATGACAAAACCAAAATTTTTAAGAATTGAAGATTTACAGCCAAAAAATAATGAATCCTTTGGAATGCATTGACCTTTTCAACCATATTTATCCCAAAAGAAATATAAAAAGAGCATGGAAACAACATTTCCAAATGACAAAAAAGACTAAAGATTTATAAGAAAATGATAACAAAATCTAAATTATAGAAAACTATAAGCTTTACAAAATCAATGCACCTCTTTAGCCATATTTACAAAAAAATGATTAGAGCATGTAAACAAACGTTTAAATTACAGAAGAGGCCTTACACATTTTCAGCACAAAAAATGAAGGAAATCCCCACAAAGAAAAATGTATGGGACATGACAGAAATGAGGGCAATTAAAGAAAGGAATGTTGCAAATATCTGAGAGATTCGCCCTATTAGAAATACCTCAAAGTCAGTGCATTCAGGATGCCTAAAAAAGGTTTAAATTTTATTTTACTCATTCTACTTATTATAATAAAAATCATATAAATTCATTTTTTATTTTTTTTCACTAATAATATTTATCAAATATAGAAAGTGGACATTTATAAACTAACAAATTAGATACTTTAAATCATTAAACTTATTGGTATATGTAATGTCTAATAACTATCGAGAACGAAGCAAAATCGTTTACAATAATGAGACACAGGTGCGGTATCACCCTTTGTAACACTTAATGACTTAAAAATTAAACAAACCATTGAATTTAGGAATAACTAAAAGTATTTTAGAAATGAATAAAGAAAACCCATACTCAATCACTCCACAATATCCACTCGTATTAATGAAAGAAACCAAAATTGGATCATATTTGCATATTTCAGATATTTTCATAAATCTAGTGAGATTTTTAAGTATATGTTGTATTTATGTTTAGCATATTCTATATTTTCATAGATTTTCAGAGATCTAGCGTTCTTGTTTGATTTTGAGTTGAATCAAATATATATTGGAGTTAATGTATGAATGCAGTAACCATTGATTCTAATGAAAATATTCCAAAATTATATGAACATGGTGTTATGGTAATTTGGATGTGTTAATTTTAATATTCCGGGGTTTATGTCCACTACACTAGAGAGAATTTCTTTGAACATTGTAACAAGTATAAGCATAAGATCAAGCTTTATGTTTTAAATAAAAAAATATTTAAACCTTAATACCTCATTCAAAGATAAAAAATCGTCACCAAATACAACGAAAAACTTTTTACTCCACAAAGTTGCATTCATCCATGCATACACCCTCTCCCTACATCAAATATGAAGATGGAAGTGGTTAAGAATGTTGGAGGTAGATAAGTCAACTCCTTAATTTGTATACCGCTTACAACACATTTAGAGATAATCATAACATTAATATAACCAACTTACATAACATTTTAGCAGACAAATCGATGCAAGCTAGCGATGAAAACGTTAACCACTAACCAAAGAAAAGATGCAAGGGATTGAAAATGAACCAATTAGACTGTGTTTCTCAAATTCTATAGCAGAATAATTTTGGATTCAAAATCCAAGAAATAAATGTAGTCTTTCCAAAAACGTCAATCATGTAATTCATGATTGCGCCCCTTAATGGATTCCCTATTTATCACAAGCAAGTTACATAATGCACTTTTGTACCTCTTAATAATTCCTAATGTCAATATATGCCTCTAGAACGGGAAGCAAAATTCTAGAATCCTCAAAATTGATATAAAAATTATTTCCATATTTCCATGTAAAAGATGAATTTAGACTTAATGCCACACCCCTCATCGCCTAAACAAAGATTAAGTTTTGAATCCCATCAAGTCCATCCTGGAAAAGTATTTACAAATGTGAAGAATTATGGATTTATGGAAGTTAAATGTTATGTTGAAGGCATCCGAAGTCAACTTATATGGATAGGGAATATATTTTCCTTCATAGAAGATACCACCTAGCCTCAAAACATTTTAATGATTGAATTTAGGTTTTAACCCCGTACAGAAATTACCTGCATACGAATTCTAAATCACATGAAAAATATAAATGCGAGAGCATAACACATATACACAGAGATTTCCCACTGGACCCCAAAACTGGAACTACCAAATTGATTTTTCATTATGTTCCTTTCAATGTTACAATACATATTTATACATGCCGAAGTATCCAATACCATGGACTGAAAAAACCATCGCGTCCAAAACCATGGACCGAAAACCATCGCGTCCAAAAAACATGTGCGAAAATCATGCACAAAACCATAGGTGGGTCGGCCCAACCTAACATAGGGTCCAAAACCAAAATTTTTCTGGGGCGCTGCCCCGGACCCCATAAAGTGGGGTTACGGATACCCCTCAAACCCCCTGTTAACTATGTGGAAAGAATATAACACAACCCAACACTAAAGTAATCAATTTTTCTCCAGTAACCTCTCTTACCTTTCTTATGAGTTCTTCTCGACTAATTTTACCTTCTTGGAAAATCATAGAATAAGTTTTTTTTATGACCTTCTATTCAAAAATGAAAAATCCTTCATTCTACTAGAAATATGGAAGGGGGGAATTTACCTTGTAAAATGCATATTGGCATTTCATTATATCAAGACTTGAAGAAGACAAGAATTTTTCAATCTTTGGAAATGACCCCCAAGCATAACTAGTAACTCATGAATTCCCCTACATTTTTAGTTACGCTTCCTTGATCAAAGGAGTACAAAAATACTAGTCACCATCTTGTGGAAAATAAGTCCAGTAAATGTTTTATTCTCAAGGAAAAGATGTAAAATTTAAAGATAAAATCATATACATAAATTATAGTCTAAGCTAACAAATATAGAGTGAAGTGTTGAATGGTACTCACTCCAACACAAATAAAAAAATTACCATCTAAAAGAATGAAAAATTCAGCAAAGAGTTTGGAACGCTAAAGGATAAAAGCATATCTTCCATCACCATCTTCTTAGCATCCACAAATATTAAAATTTCAAAGAATATTGTGACACCACACCAGATGAAGGGAGATCAAAGGTGACCTCCAAGGACTAAAACCTCAAAGTCCTTAGCATTGATTTGATAATTAACAAATATAGATTTAAGTGTTGAATGGCACTTACTCCAACACAAATAAAAAAATTACCATCTAAACTAATGAAAAATTCAGTAAAGAGTGTGGAACGCTAAAGGATAAAATCATATCTTCCGTCACCATCTTCTTAGCATGAACAAATATTAAAATCTCAGAGAATATTGTGACACCACACTAGATTAAGGGAGATCAAAGGCAACCTCCAAGGACTAAAACCTCAAAGTCCTTAGCATTGATCTGCTGATTAATTTTGATTTGGCTTAAGCTGAAGAGGGTAACAACACTCGTAGATTTTAAGTTGGACTTAAGATTGTTGCATCAACTTTTTTTCCAAAGGCCTTTTCCCAATTTCTTTTAATAACCTCAAAATTAGAGATGGTAATCTAGAAAACTAAATCTAGTTCTAGGGAAGAGTTAGAAACTTGTTAAGCAAGGGTTCTTGGACTAACCCAACAATGATTATCACGACCACCAGAATGTGGGAAAGACTCCCAAAGATGCCAGTCAGTTTTGGGAGAGGAAATTTTTGAAAATATGGGAAATACCTTGTTGGGTGCGGGATCCCCCAAGGGCAGTTTTGGGGCTTAAATCCCATATTTTGGTCCAATTTTTGTAATCCAAATGTAAATAATCTGTATTTTGTGGTTGCAGAGTGCGTAGTTTTTAAAGATTCATAGGGTTGTCTGCCCTTATTTTGAAAATGTAATGTCAGCTGTAGAAGATCTACCCATGGTCCACGGACCATGGGATTGTATAAATAGAGTGAAGCTCTAAGTAGTTAAAGGCATGAATGAGATGAAGGAATTAAGATATGATGTATGAGAGGTAGCTCTGAAGTAGAAGTCTAAGTTCTGAGTTGTAGCATAGGTAGAGGCTCTGTAGTTGAATGCGCAGAGGCCTAAAATTCTGCAGTTGAGTGCGCGAACCCCTACAATTGAGCGTGCAGGGCGAGTTGAGTCTGTAATCATCTAGAATTATCAATAACAATAAGTATTCTATAAATTCTCCATCTTTATTTCCTGTTTATGCATCTGTTATATTGGGTATGAATTTCACTTCTAATGCTTATATGATGTGCGAATGTGTATAACTGTATTGGTTAAGTAAACACAAGTAAGAACACCTGCTCACGTGAACCTAACTAATATCTGTTAATAAGATAAGTAAAATACTTAACGTAGTTTGGAAAATATCATAGTTCGCTACCCTAGCAACGCGAAAGCATATCAGCGCCAGGTTAGGGCTGCGCGAAGCAGATTGTACCATTTCACAAAGGTGTTAAATGATGAACAAAGGGTTAAGCAACCTACACACAGGCAAGTATAGGTTGGAATAAACCGACATCACAACCATCTGAAGGGTGCAGAAACTTGGTTCCATAATCCCCCCATACTGCATCAGGTGAGACTCTAGTCCACGCTCTACTGGCTGATGCCGAAAGGGCCAGTAGTGTAGGGATTTGTTTGGCTAACTAACGTTGAACCTGGGTCAGGCCCCCATAAGCCAACAAATGGTTCCGTTGTCGAGAATGATATCTGCATGAGATATGTGTGATGTCGTATCATTGGAATCCAACTAAGAAATAAATCAAAGGCTGGTTGGACAGAAGGATTCACGAGTTCGTGGCACAGGAAAACAGAAACCCACAACTATCAAAAGAACAGTGGCTAGACATCTACCTTTATATAGATATCCATGAAATCTTTTTCGCCTCTTTCCTTATTGAGCTATACGAGTGGATCGTGAAGCTAGCAGATAACCAAGGAAGGTGGAAACTTGACGGTCCTATTGTGTGGACCCCAGAGCTAGTGTGAAGGTTGGAAGCACTGGAGGATAAGATTGCATGCACCATCGATCATTGGCTCGATTGCATTATAGGAGGATTTGTTACCGAGTTCGCGATCAATACCTCAGTCAGCTATAGCGAGTCAAAGCGACGCTTTTTCAAAGGACCGCAAGGTAAGTACGTAAAATCTTTGAATACTTGGATTAAAATGTAGTTGTGTGAAAAATGGGTTATGTAGTTACCTTGATGTTTGGGACTACACGAAGTGGAAAATTTTACAGAAACAAAGGAAACAAGGGACCGGAGTATAGCCCCTTGATTTCACCACCACGAAGGGACAAAGAAGGGATAGTGAAGGTCTCTCCATTAAGGCTATTCAATTGATAAGATAGGGATTTCGCGAATACCACCTCCACCAACACCACCTCCATCTTCATCGCCATCACCTCCAAATTCACTCGTACCACCTCCACCACCACCGCGATTTAGTATGGAAAACACGGTGAAGTTACCTTTGTTCAAAGGCTTGGTAAATGAAGACCCGGACTAATTCTGGTTCGTTGTGAGGGTTGTATGGGAAGCTCAAGGTGTTACAGATGATAACATAAAGAAGGTAACACTCGTTAGTGATATGCAAGATCGCATGCTAACCTGGTATATTAAGTACTCCAGCGATAACCCGAATGCTAGAGTAGCGTACATCCAAGTAGCACTGAATAAGGAATTTAGTAGGCCTAAATCTGAAGTGTAGTCGATTGTAGGATTCAAAGAGATCATGATGATACCAAGCAAGAGGCCTTGGGAACTAGATTAGAGGCTAAAATGTACGATCCACGAAGCCAATATGAACTTGACAAATGGATAACATAGCAAATGGTTTGTGGCTTCACTACTACCACATTTAAGAAGTGCATTGTCGCAGCAGAAGATAACAACTCAGGCAGAGGCCTTGGAGATTTCCATGAGACTACATGAGACTCCGATGCAAGATCCTAATCTAGAAGTTTAGCAGATCCATGTGCAGCCGAAGAATTTGTGCCTTGAGATGCAAAGCTTGAAGCAGGATAGGACAGTTCGGCCAGAGGTATGCGAAGAGGTATGGTGCGTGAAATGCAAGAGTCAGGGTCATGATAAAGACCACTGCCCGGTATTTATAAATTACCTTACAGGAGGAGGACTGATGCCTTTAAGGCCGAAAGCTCAAGCAGGACCTAACACGGTGCTTGCTTTGTGGTGCGCTATCTGTCAAACAGCTGGAAAACATGCCATAGATAACTGCCACTTGTTACAGAAGTATACACAAACTCCACAATAGTTGTTCTACAACTTTTGTATATCAGTAGGACATGATGAGCGTACTTGCAAGAGATATGAATTGATGATGGATAGAACTCTCACCTACAGAGTTCAGGCTGAAATGCGGCCCCTTGACTAGAATACAGGCATGGCGCGGACAGGATTTCAAGGGCGCGGAAGAGGCCGAGGTGGAGGATGACCTGGTAGAGGTCGGAGATAGTTGATTTGCTACCATTGTGGAGGGCCAAAACATTATGCCCGTGATTGCACTAATCCAACACGCCCAGTGTGCAAGTATTGCACATTGTTTGATCATGAGACACAAGATTGTCCTACGCTAATAGCTAGGATACGTGACAAAGGAGTGGTACCGTCTCCCCTGACTCAGAACCTACAAATGATGAGGTCTGAGCCGTACGAGGAAGATCCAAATGTAAATATAATGCTTCGAAGTGGAATCACGAGAGGAGATGACAAGGGGAAATAGCCAGATGACAGTACATGGGTTTGCAAAGCGCCAGCGAAAGAGGTTGAGTTTGATTTGGAGTGCGCTCGGGAAGCCTTCATGGAAGCTAAGAAAAGCTTAGCTAAGGCCTCCACTTTAGGAAGCAAAGATAAACCAGAGCTGGAGATGGACCCCTCTATGCTGACAAATTTCCTCGAAACCTATATGAAGTTACTACGCGACAGTAAGGCCATGAAAGGGTTACAGGAACTTATCAATAGATGTGCTGGGACCACACCAGGTGAACCGCGTGTAGTCCGCAATATTGGAAAGCATAAGACAAGGATGGGACGTGAAATGAGACTCACCACACAGATATGAGAATACGAAATGGATCAAGTCATTCCGGATTTGGGATCAGATGTGAATGTTCTACCAAAACAAATATGGGAGTGCATGGGGAGACCTATGCTGCAATGGTCTCCGATTCAGCTAAGGATGGTGAACTAGCATAAAATCATACCCATGGGGTGACTACAGGGAGTGGCTGTGGATATTGAGGGAGCGAGCGCGCTGGCAAACTTTGAAGTAATAGAGATTGCTAACGATAGCAATCCCTACCCTACGCTCTTAGGAATTGATTGGGCTACTGATATGAATGGGTTAATCAATCTGAAGAAGTGAAAGATGATCTTTGAGAAGAAACCACTGCGCGTAATAATACCCCTGGATCCTGCTGAGGGATCGCACTATACAGAACCAATCCGCGACTATGAAAGGGATGATGATCTAGGCTACATCTACAAGATAACAACGTCAGACCAAGACAGGGTGAATCCCACCGCAGATGGGTAGATTACATGGGAGCACAAGATTTCATGCACTTTGGACTCCAACGAAGAAATAGAATGCTGGCAAAATCAATTACACGAAGTGACTACACTGAATTGCAACATGATGACCCAGTCGTTGTGCTGTGTGTCGTCAGAAGAAAGAAATTTGCCTACTTATGATAGTCTAAATGAGGTAGATACCTTTTTGGATGCATTTAAAAGGGAGGTGCTAGAAAAGCAATGCTTCCAAGCCTTGGATTGGGCACTGCGTAGTACACCCGCAAGATGGTGGGGTATGCACAAGGGGCGCTTTTATGTTTGGCACGAATGTAGGAGAATGATGAGAGCATGATTTAGGAAGCCTAAAATGCAATTGACAGACTAGTATGATGGGCAGAATGATCTGCGCACATGGATGTAGGCCTATGAAGAACAACCCCAACCTGAGCAGGTGCACCTGCACTCCATGCTAAAGTACTTGGTCAATAAGCCTGTGTTGGGGGGGCGCATCTGCAGATGGATTTTATTGTTACAGGAATATGATTTTGAAGTTGTTGTAAATCCTAGAAGATTAAACGTGGGACCTGACCACCTGTCACGCATTGAGACAAGGGAGGAAACCACTAATTTGGATGAAGGATTACCTGACACACAATGTTTTTCTATGTGCGTCGCGGATAGCCATTTCAAGGATATAATACACTTCCTAACAACTGGAACTACACTTTTGTCCAGTGAAAGAAGGAATTAGTGGTGCGCGCGGTAGACTTCTTTGTCATTGCTGGGCATCTACAAGATGGGAACTGATGAGATACTGCGAAGGTATGTACCTGAGTTTGAATGGAGCAACATCCTCGCGGACGCTAATGGGTTGTTGTGGGAGGACATTATGTAGGGAGAGAAACCACGCAAAATATTCTACGCAGAGGGTTGTGGTGGCCAACTCTTCATCGGGATTTAAAAGCATATTGCAAGGCATGCAACGTATGTCAAAGAGTAGGTAAGCCATCATAGAGGGATGAAATTCCTTTGAATCCAAAAATGACATTGCAACCTTTCGAAAAATGGGCAATAGATTTTGTAGGACCTATTCAACCTCAAGGAAAGATAGGCGCGAGGTACATTATCACTGCGACATAGTATTTGACTCATTGGGTAGAAGCGCAGCTGGTGAAGGATTGCACGGGCGCGACGACCACGAAGTTTCTATTTGACCATGTAATGACCCGATTTGGATGCCCAAACATTTTGATGAATGATCGGGGTACACACTTTCTGAACGAAACGATCAGCACACTAATGGAGGAATTTCAGGTGTATCACCAGAAGAGCACACCTTATCACCCACAGGCTAACGAGACAGTAGAAGCATTCAACAAAGCACTGGAGACCGTGCTAACCAAGGTATGCAATGCTCAGTGAAGTGATTGGGACCTACACATACCTACAATGTTATGGGCTTATCGCACGACATGCAAGAAGCTGACAGGACAAAAACCTTTTAAGCTTTTCTATGGAGTGGAAGCCATAATGCCTATGGAATACATCATGCCTAGTCTGTGCATAGTAGTGCTCACAGGTATGATGGATCGTGGAGCCCTGGAAGAGAGGCTCGTGCACTTAGATGAGCTGGAAGAAGAGATATTTTTGGTTGGATTTCACTAGCAGGTCCAAAAGCAGCGTGAAAAGGTGTCACATGATCGACACATCAAGTTGCACACATTCAAGGTGAATGACTTGGTGCTATTGTATGACCATAAGTTTGATAAATTTCCAGGGAAAATCAAAATGCTTTGGTTGGGGTCGTATGTTATTATGGAGATTACCGATGGTGGTGTGGTCCAGTTGGTTAAGTTGAATGGAGATCCCTTCCCAGGAAAAGTGAATGGCAGTCATTGAAGCCATATACAGGTGGGTCGGCCATCTGACAATCCAACAGAAGCACAGTCTTAGAGCTCCAGGCAACTGAAAGGAGGCATGGGACTATAAACTACACTGCCCAGCATCTGTGCGCTGTCAGGACTTACGTGAAGCAGCAGAGTGTCAGAGGGTCTGCGACAGCGCGAAGACAGCTGCGCTAGCGCACAGGTCCATTGGAAAGTGACCGTTAAAGTCACTATTCACAATTTGATGGTTGCTTTGAGGTCAAATGGAGCGGGCGGCAGGCATTGAAGGCGATATTTATGGATTAGATTCTTGAAAATATGCTCTCAATCTAGCATTAATGGACGGAATGTGGGGGGAACGGTTGAATTCAAATTCAAAAGGCGCTATAAATTATAAGTGGATGTCCAGTGAACAACACTTGGAATTTTTAGTACTAAGTTATTGCATGCTTAAGTATACATGAGTCGAGACCTATTCGAGACCCTAAAAGCGAACTAATTGTTTGAGCAACTACAATTGACTAAAAGAATTGTGGAATAGGGCTATGTCAACATCTATAGAAGCCATGGACATAGAAGTAGTGACAGCTGAGGAAGCTGCGTAGGAAATTGTGGAAGTAGAAGCCCCAGAGAGCACCGAAATTATAGTTGAGGTCCCTAAATCACCTAGAACACTGAGACCTAAGAAGGACAAGCAGGCTATGATACTGGTGCACGTCTCACCAAGGAACCCACAGAGGACTAAGCTCACCTTGCAGGAAAAGGGGAAGGCCATTAATCTGGAGGCCAACAAAGAGGAGTCTGAAGAAATCCTGGTGGATGAGGAGGGCAAGGAAATGGAAGTTGAAACCTAGGGTGCTGACCCTATTACCTGGTTACCTGAATATGTTCCTTCGCACAAGGATAAAGCCAAGGTGCTGAAGGACATAGATGAGAGCAGGAGCTCTCTGAAAACTCCA
This sequence comes from Pinus taeda, assembly GCA_000404065.3. Lineage (NCBI taxonomy): Eukaryota > Viridiplantae > Streptophyta > Pinopsida > Pinales > Pinaceae > Pinus > Pinus taeda. Next base: position 45,774 of record APFE031631678.1, read on the forward strand.
CTGCTCCTAGATGACATTGTTTTTTAGGGACCACACTTGGGACGGGTTCCTGTGTTGAAGTTTGAATATTGGGACCTCGTAGACCATGAGAAGTTCATGCATTTACCGACTGAGAAGCTAATGTGCCAGAGGATTGACGCGACTGCTGGAACAATTCAGTTAGAGTCGTGGACATGGCTTTGGGTACCGCATTACTACCGCACCCCAGTGACCATCTTTGTCATCAAGTAGCTGCTCTGCTTGGTGCATGATGGGTGTTTGTGGCTGGAGGAGCCCATTCCCATCACAGACCATTTGATTCATGAAATCGAATTACATGGTTACCTTACTCAGGGGAGGATCTAGCCAATATTTTAGAGGGAAAAGGTGGAGAGTTGGCCCTCGCAGAAGCGATGAAGAAGAAGTTCAAGCGGGAGAAGAAGAAGCAAGTGTATGCCATCTCCAACATTAACAACCCTGCAGTCAAGGTCGTGACACAAATACTAGCAGGGAAGGTCATGCGTGAGTGTCGTGTGGATGAGGTGTCCACTCCTGTAGTTGCACTAGCAGCCCAATGTGTGGTAGGAGTCCAGTCCAACTGGGTGAACTATCTATGCAGGAAGTTCCTTGTGAACTGTCACAAGGCACAAGAGGAGGACAAAATGTTTCACTATGCGTGGCTCCTGTTATCGATAATACTGGTGGCATGGGAGCTGTCCGAAGATAGCCAATTCCCTTCGGTCGTGTTGGACCCTCCATAGGCAGCGAAGTATGCTTTGCTATGGGAAACCAGGATGTGCAACGTATCAGAAAAAGTAATATTTTTTGTGTATTAAGGGAGATGAATATCCAGATGGGGTTCAATCACAAACCATGGTTATCACCCATAGTCTATGTTAGTTTACATAGCTTTGCAAATTTCAAAGCGGATTTCCACCATGTTTTTATCAGGGCAGGGAAGGACCACATAAAGACATGGCACAACTTACCATATCTGGTGACTAACAACATGATATTTGTATTCCTTGAGCCTTGGTTGCCGAAATGGCATGCTCCAGCTGGCTCAGCGGTGAAAATGGAAAAGTCCGTCGCAAAGCGCAAGAACGAAGAGACAAAGCTTCAAATGGCACAGCTGGTGGAGAAGCATCGAAAGGAGGAAGTAGAGGCTAAGGCCTAGGCAGCGTGCGACACTGCGAAATTGGATGAACAACAGCTAAAAACAGGAGAGGAAAAGCGGAAAAGATAGTAGTCACCTTCACCTGGGACTGAACCAGAGATAAAGACAAGACAAGGTGGCATGGACCCGCAGACGACATCCACCCAACTTAAGCATCAGTGAACACGAGAGTAAAGAGGGCTACGAAAGAAAAAAAAGGCATCAAAGACGTCCTTCGACCCAATCACCCTCACTGAAGGGGATTTGCATGACATCAGTGAAGCGATGAGGGATGTCACTGTGGAGGCCCTCCAACAATTTGAAGAATAGCAATAGCTAGTATTGGGGGTTCTTCGAACAGAACTTCAGGAGTTGCAGGTTCACACTCCACAAGCTAGCAAAGTGTCCACTAGCCTCGTGATCGACACTACAGTTGCTGAGGAGATGTTGCGCACAAGGGTAACCAACACAGTACTGCTACTTGATGGGGCACTCACTACAGAAAATGAGGTCGACAGGGCTATGGTTGGTAGTCTAAAAGGTGTAGGATTGAACATGTTGTGCTCCCTCGGGAGACACTCTACCTCTTACAAGATGGAGTCACCATGGAACTCAGGGCCCCAGAGAGTCACACTCTGCAGGTGATGAGTGAGTAGCGCATCAACATCGAGCAGTTGGGCCTACAGCGCAATGAAGCAGTAGAGCAGAATAAGAAAAGAATGTAGGTTGTGGAGGAAGCCTATTGGATGGTCCCGAAATTTGACATTTAAGCAGAAGAATCGATGGAGGCTCACGTTCGTAAATTGGACATAGGGGTGTGTGATGCTCAAGCAGAGATGGCCAAGGTTCAGTTGGGGTTGAACCTGCAAATCTCAGAACTGTAGTTGAAGGCTCAGCCTTCAACTCTGCTGGAGATCAGGGAACAATGTACCACCACTGTTACAGCACCAATAGCGTTGGTTGACAATACAGTGGCAGACTACATGCAGCTTTTTGAATAGTCATTTGAGGTCCTAACCACCCTGCAGGAGGACCCGAATGTAGAGTGCCTTGAGATAGAGGCATGTGACCTACAATAGAGGTATGATGAGGTAAAAGGGACCAAGCAGACAGTTTCCCTTACACAGAAGCTTGCACGGATGCAGGAGGCAAAGGTGCTCAAGGAGTAGGTGGATGTCACTCGACATAAAGAAGCGATCTTAAAAGCACACCTACAGCCATGGATAGACGAGGATTACGTAATCATAACCTCCATCGAAGGAAAACTCGTGAAGCTATAGGCACCTCAGCAGAATATTCAGAGCAGTAGTTTAGCAATACTAACCGAACAGAGAAGTCTAGTAGGCGGTCGCTCAGTGCGTTGCTTACACTGTGGTGACCCAAATAGAGCTTGGATGTCTTCATGCTAAGATCTCCGCAACTGCAAAGTGACTCGCGGGCGAGTCACGGTGTTTGTGTTGGGGGCTTGTTGGATGCGAGATCCCCCAAGGGTAGTTTTAGGGCTTAAAGCCCATATTTTTGTCCAATTTTTGTAATCCAAATGTAAAGACTCTGCATTTTGTGGTCACGGAGCGCGTAGTTGTTAAAGAGTCATAGGGTTGTTCGCCCTTATTTTGAAAATGTAATGTCAGTTGTAGAAGATCTACCCATGGTATGTGGACCATGGGATTATAAATAGAGCGAAGCTCTAAGTAGTTAAAGGCATGAATGAGACGAAGGAATTAAGATAAGATGTATGAGAGGTAGCTCTAAAGTAGAAGTTTAAGTTCTGGGTCGTAGCGTAGGTAGAGGCTCTGTAGTTGAGTTTGCAGAGGCCTAGAAGTCCATAGCTGAGTGTGCGAACCACTGCAGTTGAGTGTGCAGGGTGAGTTGGGTCTATAATCATATGGAATTATCAATAAATAGAAGTATTCTATAAATTCTGCGTCTTTATTTCCTGTTTATACATCTGTTATATTGGATACGAATTTCACTTCTAATGCTTATATGATGTGTGAATGTCTATAACTATATTGCTTAAGTAAACGCAAGTAAGAACACATTTTTACATGAAGCTAACTAAGATCTGTTAATAAGATAAGTAAGATACTTAGCGTAGTTGGGAAAATATCACAGTTTGCTACCCTAGCAGCGCAAAAGCATATCAGCCCCAAGTTAGGGCTGTGTGAAGCCGATTGTACCATTTCACGAAGGTGCTGAAGGACAAACAGAAGGTTAAGCAACCTACACACAGGTAGGTATAACTTGGAATAAACTGACATCACAACCATCTCAAGGGTACGAAAACTTGGTTCCAGCATCCCTCCATGCTACTTCCGGTGAGACTTTAGTCCGTGCTTTGTAGGCTGATGCCGAAAGGGCCAGTAGTGTGGGGATTTGTTTGGCTAACTAACACTGAACCTGGGTCAGGCTCCCACAAGCCAACATACCAATAGGAGATGACATAAATATCATCAAGACTCGGAACTCAGGAAAACAAGATAGAAGGATAAGAGAACTGAGAGGGACAAGACAATAGAAATATGACCCTTTGATGGTGAGCCACTAAGAAATATCAAAACTTGGCACTGACCAATATTGAAACTTAGTTGGCGCTATCATGTTTCTTATTGTAGTGTGACTGAATCATCGTAATGACACCTACCCGAAAACCCTTGTTTAGTTATTACTCCAATTTTAGTGGATTCACCATTAATTGAGGCATATTAATCATGGTTACTATGTTCATAAAAAAAATAAAAATAAAAAATAAAAAAATCACTTATAATACGTAATATTTAAATTTAAATGGCGAGCAGGAGTGTCTGCCAAATTTATACCCTGGAAGAGGTTCATTCATGGGATAGTATATGAAAATTCAATTCAGAAACTACTCTTTTCAGGGCCAAGTTAAGATTTGGGTCACCCCTAAAGGAGAAAAACAAAACACAGAGGATAGTAATGGGGACTGCAAGACAATCACCTAATAGGTTCAATGATAAAATAGAAAAATCAAACTCAGAGGTTACCTGGTCAAGGCCACAAGTTAAGGTTTGGATAACTCCTACAAATCAAGAAGAAATACAATTTATTTAGAGGGATACATCTATCTCAAGTCCCCTAAGTTCATAAGTAGGTAATCAGATAGAAAAAAAAAAAAAAATAAATAAAATAAATAAATAAAAAATAAAAAAAAATAAAAAATAAAAAATAAAAAAAAATAAAAAAAAAAATTTAAAAAAAAAATTTTGAAAGACACATTACTAATATGGAGAAGGAACTTGTCCCTTGACCCATAAATTTTCATAAGTAGAAACAAGTCTCCCTTTCAAGCCCACGGGAATGGTGGAACATGTATAGAATAGCTAGTCACTCAACCTTTTCTATATATTTTGAGATATCTTTGGGTAAAAATAAAATCTAGCAAGCCAAATTTCAATTGGGGAATTAACTAATTCTGTAACTCAAACATATAGTTGGGGGAAATGTAAAATATTTTTTTTTTGTTGAGATTAAATTCATTTTTCTTCTACTATATATATGTGTGTGTGTGTGTGTGTGTGTGAGTGTGTGTAACTTCATGCCCACTACTGAGAGATCCTATAATGTTTGAGTGCATATTGACCATTCTCCATTTCATAACTACAATGTAAAGAAAGAAATATTACAATCTCACATGATGCTCCATAGTATGCTTAACAAATACACAAGGAACATTTAGGGCTTCTGGGGACACTAGTTATGCCTTCCTTTTCCTTCAATCTAGACCAACATTCTACAAATATAGAAGAAATAAATATTTTATGTGTCTTATGGTAGTGTTGATGATGTTGGAATTCCACAAATGCAGGGGTTCTCTCAGGTATGAAGTCCCAACTAGACCTCACACTATTTGGAGAAGAAGCCCTAACCAAAAATAAGATTGTTTACCATTATTCTTAGGAATTTGTCTTAGCTGCAATTATTAAAATAAGAGATTATGGAAAAATCTTTGAAACAAGCAAGTTGAAATTGTGAGACATACAATTGCAATGTATATGAGGTACTTTCACAAAATGGAAGAGAGAGAGTGTGACTCTAGAAGAAAAGTAATACTACTATCCTAAAAGTGACACGCAAGAGCATGAAAAGGATTGTTGATTAACCCGAAAAGTAGTTCACGAGCTAACAACGATCATAAAAGAAAGTAACAATGCATATTCAATAACACTCATACCAAAGCCAATGAAATAGTTCATTTTCATGTATGTGTTAACATAAACATACACTGCAAAAAATCAAATAATAGTCTCACAATCATTCACGACATATGCATGAAAGTGCACTGACACTGATAGCTTCATATATTAAGTGAAAGTCCCAAGATACACGATTATAATGATGCACCACTAGCCCAATTAGTGGAACATTAAATCATCAATTTCTCCTCCAAAGAAAGATCTTCTCTCCTATTCCAAGCTAGAGAAGCCAAGGTGAAAAGTCCAAAGTCCTTTCTCTTGAGCTATGAGGGTGTACTTATAACAAATGAGGTGGCTCTTCACCTCCCTCATGGCTCTTCATCTTCTACTATGGATTTTCAAATCCATATGTGACCTTTGAAATTCTACATGACTTTATAACTTTCTAGTGACTTTTCACATTCCATGTGGGACCCTTGGCCTTCCACACATCTTGCATTTACTCATTTTTTTAAATACAATTATTACATTCTATAAAAGTTGTGGCAAAATACATTGACACATATGAATTCGTAGTGACACTTTGAGAAGCTATGACTTGGCGACAGTGACATAGGACTTCCTTTTCATCAATGTGAAACTCTTCTCCTTGATGTTATGGCTTTGAATTCTTCATGATGGATCTTTTCTTGTACTACATCTTCACCCTCCAAAGGGTTTAGAAGAGCATCAAAACCTTCTTAGTGAACATGGGTTTCCACTTCTTTTTCTTGGTCAAAGATTCCTTCATGTCCTTCATGTTGGTTCTTTCTTCTACTGTTTCTTCACAAGTGCGGCTCTCTTGTAGCCTCTCCTTGATGGCCTCTCTTGAGGATAACCTTCCCATGTTGAAATTCTAACACCTTTAGATTAATTCCACTCATGAAAATCCAACATCAGTCCTTAAACCACATATTCTACCTTTTCTTGATCATGGAAGATGTTGACTATGATGAGGCAATGGGAAAGTGTTTTGAGAGCAAGAAGTTAATAATTGCGTAGTTGAGGGCTATGGCGAACCAAGGATGACTACACTATCCTCTAGAAATGTGCAATGTGTAATTAGAGAATGCTTATCAAGGTTATGTGTAGCACAGAAGTCCAAGAGACAAGGTGATGACCTTGTTGACTGAGGATGTGCAGTGCGCAGTGCTCAAGGAAGAGGAGGCAAGGATTGTGTAGTTGAGCATCACAGGGGATGAGGGATGACCTCACTATCCCTTGACACTACATAATGCATAGTAGGAGGAAAGATAGCACAATGCACTATGCAGTGAGTGGTTTCAATCAGCAAGAAGTACGAGACTAGCCACTATAGCTGCACAATATGCAATGATGGGAAGACTCCAAAGATGGGTAGATGAGACTAGCCATTGTGATTGCACAATGTGCAGTAATTATATAAAATTTATTCAAAAGAAACTAGCCCCTCAATTATTTTCTTTGTGTATGCAATTATGTATTCTTTTCCAAAAAAACTAATACAACAGATATTATTCTTATGCATGCAAATGCATGTTCTTTTCCAAAAGAGAGTTATTCACAATAGCTTTGGTACATGCAAATGCATTCTCTATTCCAAACGAAAGCTAGCATAATAGCTATTATTTCTTGCATGCAACTACATGTTTTTTTCCCAAAAATATAACTAAATGATTGTTCTTCCTATGCATTCACATATATACTTCATATTCATTTTCCAAAATAAAAGTAACAAAATAACTATTACTTCTTGAATGAAAAAAACAATTGTTTCCAAAAGAAATTAACATGATATTTGTCCTTCTTACATGAAAAATACATATTTCTTCCCAAAGGAAGCTAACTCAATCATGAAAAAACAAATATTTCTTTCCAAAGGAAGCTAACTCAATCATGCAAAAACACATTTCTTTTTCAAGGAATCAAATGCATACTAGCCATTCTTTCATGCATGCAAACACACATTTCTCTTTTCAAGAAGGTAACAAAATAAACACATATTCTTTCTAAGAGAATATGGCTACTTATCTTAGTATCTAATATAGTCAACGAGTCCTTCCAAAATCGACTCTTGGAAGAGGAATACAAATGGCAGTTTTTCCTCCACTCTCTTTCAGGGCATCTCTCTCAATGGTTTCATATTAAAATCCTAGTAGCTTTGGCATGCTTGGTAGAGCTACTAGGTTGGATTCCACAAAATAGGCCATCTTCTCCTTTGCAATTTCTAGATGACTTGAATCATTATTATTAGGCTTTAATGCTTGTCATAATGTGTCCCATTAATACAAAAAAAATTACCGACTCTTTGCCTCTATCCAGCAGAGGCTCTTCTTTGAAGCATATTCATCATGACCAAATTGGAATTTACTGCAAGAAGGACCCTGGTTCTCATGTTTATCGAACTTCTTCAACCTTAACTAAGAGCTCTAAATATATACAGAGGAAACAAAGCTTTAAAGCTACACAGACATCTGTGGGAAAAAATCTTGTGATCGAAAACACTTCTTATGCCCACCCCTCCTGTTGATCTCTATGAAAAAACCCTTGGAAGGATCTTTTATGTCTTTTTTCTCCATTTTCCCAAATCATAGATATATGTTGAATAAATAAATAAAACAATGGTTACTAAGTATTCATAATTGCTTCTTGATTCTAACCGAAGCCTAATAATGGAGTAATCAGGCATCCACATGTAAAAACAATAATATTTTTATATTACATAAATGGTAAACGTTATTATAAGGCTTTAGGGATATTGCATAATCCCCCCCTTAAAGAGAACATTATCCTCAATGTTCATCTTGAGTTGGAAATTTAACTTTTAATTAAGATATAACAATCTAAACAACACAAAAGGCGATCCTTCCCCTTCAAAATGAAGGATTTCATTTCCAAGAAATACCAATAAGCAAAAAAATAACGTTTTATCAATAATAATAAGAATTTACAGCTGCAAAAATATTCAATTCCCACTTTCAATCACTTATCAATTATTCAATTTCACAAAACAAAATAAAATCTCCATATCGACTTGCTATTACTTGCCATTTATTCTTAGAAATCATGGTCACTTATGCAAAACTTTTAACTATAGGTCGTTTATTAATTGTGGCAAGCACTCTAAAAGTGGTTTGACAACCCAACAACAAGCACCTAGGGTGGTTTCACAACCTCCATGGCAAGCACCCTATAATGTATGATCAACAAATTCAATATAATCACATTAATCACAACATTTCCAATCATTTATTATTTATGCAATGTCAGGTGATATTTTAATCACAGTATTTCCACAGGTACTCAAACAACGCCTAGCTCTCTAATCACCAAAATGATAAATAACTACACCAAGTGCATATTGTCTTAGCCCCTACTAAATATACTCATAAGATTTGTAATAAATAAAGGAACTACACTTTCAATAATTCCTTTTTGAGCACTAGGCTCCTTTCCTGTCAATATGTACACAAAATTAATACACAATCATATAGAAAATTCATTTTTAACACATCACTTATCTAATTAGTTAATGTTTTCATATATGAGAACCATAGTGGGCATAATAATTCTCTTCCCAACCAATGGGAAATTGTTTCCACAACCATATTGAGCCAATTTCACATCCAAGACAATTCACTAACAGTGACCACACTAGGTCCAACACAAGATTCCTCTTGGCAATGTCCTGCCTATTCCTCTAAGAGTGTCATGTCCTGAGGAATTTAGATCTCAATGGCTCACTCTTTGGGCCTCATCTAAAAGACTCCAAAATTAATAAAGTTGCCTCAGGAATTTTCCCTTCTTCACCATCTTGGCCAACTCTCTTCGCTTACAGAGATCAACTATCTCTAGGGAGAGGAAATATGGGCAAGAAACCACCTCAGCCCAAGGTGTCCTTAGCCTTCACAATTTTCCCATAATTGTTTGACATGTGAAATTCTCTTTAGTACCTTTTCCCATTGTAATTTACATAACTGGCCATATGCACATTAACATTAAAGCAAAAGAAACATTTATGTACATAGCACATTCATACTTGACCCTCAACATGGGTCCCATAATATGTAAAAGTAAATTTGACAGGAAACCATAACTGACATTTCATATCATACAGGTGGTATTTGTTATCACTCAGGTTTTCCTAGAAGTTGTGTAAGAGGAAAGTATACCCGAGGTAACCACAAACCGACCTTTTAGATGTAGAATCTAGCCACTCTGCATCCAGAGAGGGCTCTCTCTTTATGATTTATCTTTGTTCTTGGAAGGTTTTAGGTTAGTTATAGATTCAAGAGTTTGTTTTGGGAATATGGTGGAATCCACAAACTAAGGGCAAGATTGAGAGCTTTCAGTCCATTGGGCTATGGAGTCAAAGGATGGCTTTACTGGATTTCTATTCCAAGCACAAGATGGTATTACAGGGCAAGATAGCTAGACAGAGAACAATCCTTAAAATTTAAAGTGGATGGGATGATTTTGAAGGGATGAAAGGCAACTAAGAGTCTTTCACCATGTCCAAAGGAAAGAAATGGAATGACTACAAACAAAGAGAAATGAAGAATCATTTGTTATAGTAACCAACAGTGTTTAAATTAGTAAAGCAAGAGCATTTAAGAATTCATGCTTATAACTAATTTAGAGGAAAACATAAAAAATAATAACATTTAGAAATAGAGTACAACTAAGAAAATTCTGTTTCAATCTCTTATGAAAATTATTCAGGAATGGATATGATGGTATTATGTGTTTAATATTAGTAAAGTAAGAGCATTTAAGAATTCATGCTTATAACTAATTTGGAAGAAAAAATCAAGAATAATAACATATAAAAACAGAGCACAATTAAGCGAATTCTGTTCCAATATCTTATGCGAATTATTCATAAATGGATATGATGATATTATAGACTGATATAAAATTTCAGAGAAAGGGTATAAACACTTATTGAACTGTTGTCCAACACATGAATCCTGCAACAAGTCTTGTGCTTTAAATCCTCATCCAGCCAAGCCACGAAAAATTTCTCCAAGCTCTTTTATTCTGAAGTTTCAATGTTACAGCCAAGTAATGGAATCCCCTTCAATCCTTCCAAGAGTGGAGTATTTATACCAATTCTAAACTAAAATATCTTGAAACAAATATCAAAATTGGTTCACAAATCTCTCCAACTATTTACATAAATATAACTTTATTAAATGACACTCAATCTAATGCATCTATTTGGCACTATTTTGTATGGATAGGTGATGACAAAGAGAAGAATTCGAATTTGATCCAACTCTTAGTTGATGATGAGGCATCCAAGTCACTAACTGTTTCCTTTCTTTGTGCAATCTGCTCCAACAATTCTGCAAACTTGGGGTCCAATGATATTTTTGTATTTCTCAATCCGTAATAGATATATAAAAAGTGAAAGAGTTTATTGTATATCAATATTTTTTTGAGATAACCCTCTTTCATTTTCCCAAAATGCCTCTCCAGATATGCATAATAGACTCTGTAAAAACTATGTGTAAAACAGAGTTTTACAGAGTCTGAAAAATGACCTGTAAAGATGCGCATGTATCTCTCATTATAAAATCACTGTGAAAACACTGAGATAGGTTTTTGTATATGGGTATCTTAGGAACAACAACCTCCTTCAGTTTTGTATGAAGTATTTTTTATTGGCCAAAATACTCTCTACAAAATGATGACTTAAACTGAAATTTTCTGCAAAAAGTGCTTTCCAACATTGTTTAATATTTCCAAAACCATAATGGCTATTAGAAAAGTGAGAGAGGTTTTTGTAGATGGCCCTCTTAAGAAAATAAACCTCCTTAATTTTTGTAAAATTCATCTTGGATTGATCACAATATGTTCTGCAAAACTATGACTAAAATATGCAATTTCTGCAAAAATGTTCCTTCTTGTTATGTTTTTTCATCTTTTTACTTTCTTGCTCTTTTGACTGTTTTACTTTCACTTTAGACAAACCTCAATATTGGTGAAGGTATTATCATCTCTTTTTACCATTTTACTACCTTCTATATTCACTTTTACTGTTTACCTTTGACTGCTCTGTAACTTCGTTTTAACTTTCACTGGCTTTTACCTGATACCCTTTAACCACTGATACTCTTTAACCACTGATACTCTTTAGCTGTTATGCTTTCTAACCTCTGTTTGAATAGATTTTATAACAATCTTGGAGTAAACAAATCTTATGACTAGTATTAAGACTTTTTATCCAAGGATGTGATCTTCTGATTACCTCTTCAGGGGACAACCGAGTAGATTTTTCAGGCAATTCCCCAATGGACAAGGGAGTGAGGTTTTGACCAGGTTCTAAATGGAGCATCATATTGATAGCTTGGGGAGTAATGAGGAAAAGAAAACTCTGCTCAGGGGATATTACAGCTCTTTGAGTCAGATCATAGTTAGAATGGCAGTAATGGATGATTTCTGGGAAATAAATGACTGAAGGAATGAGATACCTTGGGAGATTGGATTCCCACAACCCTATAAGATCGTGCCCCTTTGGGCATTCATCTCTGCAGCGACAATAGCTCAATAAGGGACTTTCATCAAAATGCAGGTCTTTAATTTGGAAATCTTCATCTATCAAAGGTAAATATTCCAATTCACGGTGAGGAGCATTTAGTGGAGTAATATTCAGAGCTGCCGACACCTCCATTTTGGTTCTTGTGGATTCAAAATGGAGGTTT